>JAPYXV010003018.1:0-12629 GCA_028533065.1 Trachops cirrhosus
AAGAATAGTAGGGGAAATGTAGAAGCTAAAGAATTTATGACACATGGACATGAACTAAAGGGGGGAATGTGGGTGGGAGAGGGTGTGCAGGGTGGAGGGGAATGAAGGGGGGGTAATGGGACAACTGTAATAGCACAATCAATTATATATATATCTATATATATAGAGAGAGTCCACTTCTAGAAATGTAGTTTTTATATAGAAAATGATGAGGATGTCTGTGGCAGTGTCAGCTACACAGCTAAGATTGGCAATGACTATCCACATGGGGCTGGCTGTACTCTCATGGTACAGTGGAATACCACGCAGCTGCAAAAAAGGAGAATTGAATTTCAATAAAAGCTACAATGAGAACAACAGCTATGCCGGCAGTGCATGGAATGGATTGGAATGAGAAAAACAAGGTGCAAAACAGGGTGTATAGGAAGCCACCTTTTATGCAAAATATTAGGGAGATATGTACATACCCATATTTACTTGATTTTCTAGGTATCCTCTTCAAAGGTTTTCAAGAAGATGGTGAGGCTGACAGCAAAGGGCAGGAGAGACACTTCTTTCTTCTCTCTTTTTTTAAAAATGAGTAGATGTTACATTTTAGAGAAGTTTCAGCTTACAGAAAATTGAGCAGATAGTACAGAAAGTTCCCATGTTCCTTCAACCTCCCCCACCCCCCACCGCCAGTTTTGTCTATTATTAACACTTTGCTTGAGTGAGGCACATTTGTTAAAACTGATGAACCCAAACTGACACATTATTAACTGAAGTTGGTAGTCCACACCAGGGTTCACTCTTGGTGGTGCTCTTTCTGTGGGTTTGGACACATGTGTGATGACCTGTATCCACCATCACGGTGTCCCACAGAATGGGCCCACTGCCCAAAAGCCCTCTGTGCTCTGCCTAGTCACCCGCCCCCAGCCCCTTGAGGCCACTGATCTTTTTGCCGTCCCCCATGGTTTTGCCTTTTCCAAAACGTGATGTGGCTGGAGCCATGTGGTATGCAGCCCCTTTGGATTGGCTTCTTTCACTCAGCGACGTGCGTTTAAGGGGTCTGCACATCTTTTCATGACTTGAGACCTCATTTCCTTTTCTTGCTGAATAATATTCCAGGAGGATCCATTATCACTCAGGCTGCAGTAAGGGCTCCAAGTCTCCATCCCTTTTGGTGGTTGGGGAACCTGAGGCCACACGAATCGCCCCAAGTCCCCAGAGCCCTCAGCCCACCTGGCTCCCCAAGACTGGTCCCTGCAATGACTGTCTCTCCGTCCAGGTTCCCTGGGCCACCTCTTCCACCACTGAAGCACAAGTGTGAGTCGACTGTGAGGAGCTCTTTCACCGACAGGCCCGGCTCCAGGGAGCACCTCGGCGCGTGAGATGGGACTTCGGAGCTGCACCCGCCCGCGAGACAGCAGGGGCTCAGCGGGACGCAGGCCGCCACTGACAGGTGGTAGAGTTTGGCTTTGAACCCAGAGTCACTCTTGCACCAAAACCTCTGTTTCCTCCTTCGCACAGCCTTTTGGAGCAGGCAGCAACGATTTGGCCAAAACTCCGTCTTCTAAATTGGACCAGGTTTTCTCAGCTCTGCTCCTTCCTTCCTTTTTTTTTTTTCCTCAAGGAAACTGTTTTGTTCTGATTGCTGGTTATGAGCTGATTTTCAGGGGGTTTTTTTTTTCAGTCCTAATGTGGCTTCGTCTTTCAATCCTTCGTTATAGGAGTTCCATTCAGCTAGTCTTCAGATGGTTCTCCAGGCTGACTGTTGTATAACTGAGTTGTAATTTTGATGTGGTCGTGGGAAGGGACGCACACAGAGTCCACCTACTCCGCCATCCCAGTTCCTTCCTTTGTGTCTAGAAAACCGCTCTGCCAGGAAAAGGAGACAGCGCCGTTCAGTGGATAGATGCTCAGGTGCCTGGGCTCGAATCCTGCGCTTCAGCTCACAAGGCCAGCCTTAAAAGACTTTAGCCACAAAGAAGCTTTTTAATTTGATGAGATCCCATTTGCTTATTCTTTCCTTTATGTCCCTTGGTCTAGGGGACATATCAGTGAAGATGTTGCTGTGGAATGTCTGAGATTTTCCTGCCTATGTTCTCCTCTAGGACTTTAATGGTGTCACAGCTTATATTTAAGTCTTTTATCCACCTTGAATTTATTTTTGTGTATGGTGTAAGTTGGTGATCGAGTTTCATTTTTTTTCATGTAGCTGTCCAGATCTCCCAACACCATTTGTTGAAGAGGCTATTTTTACTCCATTTTATGCTTCTGCCCCCTTTGTCGAATATTAATTGACCATCGAGAATTGGGTTTATTTCTGGGCTCTCTGAAACACCAATCCAAAAGAACCTATGCATCCCAATGTTCATAGCAGTACAATTTACAATAGCCAAGTGTTGGAAGCAACCTAAGTGCTCATCAGTAAATGAGTGGATCAAAAAGCTATGGTGCATTTACACAATGGAATTCTACCCAGCAGAGAAAAAGAAGGAGCTCCTACCCTTTGCAACAACGTGGATGGAACTGGAGAGCATTATGCTAAGTGAAATAAGCCAGGCCATGAGGGACAAATACCATATGATCTCTCCTTTAACTGGAATAATCAACAAAAGAAAAAAGCAAACAAAATATAACCAGAGACATTGAAATTAAGAACAATCTAACAATAGCCAGAGGGGAGGACAGTGGTGAGAAGGGTTTTTGGGAGCTACTATAAAGGACACATGGACAAAACCAAGGGGGAGGAAGGAGGCAAAGGAGGGAGGTGGGTTTGACTGGGGTGGGGAGGAGTGATGGGGAGAAAATGCAGGCAACTGTAACTGAACAACAATAAAGTTATTTTTTTAAAAAAATACATTTAAAAAAGACTTTGGTTTCACACCTGTTGGAATGGCTAAATTAAAAATGCTGACAGTATCAAGGGCTGGTGAGGATGTGAAGAAACTGGCCCCTCAGATGCTACTGGTGGGAATGCAAAGTGGAACAGCAGCTCTGGAAACGTTTGGTGGTTCTTCAAACACTAACCATGCGGCCACCACACGACGCCACAGTCCCACTGCTGCATAGTTAGAGATGAAGGTTTATGTTCACGTAAAAACCTGCATGTGAACATTTATAGCAGCTTGATTCTTAATCACCAAGAGCTGGAAACAACCCAATTGCCCTTCAGTCGGTGACTATAAAACAACCTCTGGCCCATCTGCACAATAGAATATTCTTAGGTAACCAAACGGAACAGACTATTGCTACAGGCCACAAAGCGTTATGCTCTAATGCTAGATGCTGCCGTGGAAGAGGCCAGATGTAAAAGGCTACATATTGTAGATTCCGTTTAGATAACATTCTCAGGAAGACAGAGCTGCTGTGTGGGATAGAGCAGCGCTGGCTTGCTGGGCTGGGGGAGGGGCTGGCTACAAAGGCCCAGCCTCAGGAAATGTGGGAGTGTTTTGGAGTTTTGGAGCTGACTGGCAGCACAGCAGATGGGGTGGTAATCAGGGCTGTCCTGGAGGGATCCCACTCTTGCAGGAGCCCTGAGACAATGTCTGACCCAGCCGGAGGGCTTCTCAGAGGAGGAGCCATCTCAGCGGAGACCTAAAGGCTGTGCTGGGTGGAGTGAGGCAGATGGGGGGCCTTCCAGGCAGTGGGAACAGCATGAGCAGAGGCCTAGAGGAGATGCACTCAGGAAAGCAAGTAACCTTTATTTGACTGGAGTACAGAGAATTGGTGTGTGGGTGTGTGTGATTAATCCATTTTGGGTATAAAAACTGGAGAGAAAGGAAACTGGAGAAGTTGGCGGGGTCTATGCAGGCTTTAGGACGCCGGGGAGCCTTGGGAGGATTGGAGTGGGAGAGGAAGGCAGCCAGGCTTTAAATCTCGTTTTAGAAAGACTGCACTAAATCTAAAGTGGAGGGCAACTTGGAATGGAAGAGACTGGAGGTGGGAAGGAGGAGACGGTGGTGCCTGTAGGCACACAGCCAGGGGCTGGCGGTGGAGGGAAGTAGGCAGACTTGAGAGAGTCTCAGAGGCAGAAGAGATGGGACCTATGTTCAATCAGAAGTGCTCTCTCCGGTTGCCTGTTTTATGGGAGATAAGATTTGCAATGTCTGAAACCAACTAAGGTTTGAGGAACTTCCTGCAGATCAACAAAAAGAGGACAGGCCCCCCACACCCCGTCCCATATAGAAAATGTGTCAAGAATAGGAATGGGTAACTCGCAAAAGAGGATCCCTCTATAAATCATAACTCAATAAAATGGTTTTAAAAAACACAACCAGCCCTGGCTGGTGTGGCTCAGTGGATTGAGTGCTGGCCTGTGAACCAAAGGGTCATAGGTTCAATTCCCAGTCAGGGCACATGCCTGGGTTGTGGGCCAGGTCTCCAATAGGGAGCATTGGAGAGGTAACCACACATTGATGTTTCTCTCCCTCTTTTTCTCCCTCCCTTCCCCTCTCTCTAAAAATAAATATATTAAAAAATCTTCAAAACAAAATCAGAACATGACCAGAAGGTGCACAAACTTGCAAAGAGATGCGCACACTCACCGATGATCAGAGACATGCAGATTTAAAGAAAAGATCACTTTACAGCCAATAGGTTGGCCAAAATTAGCAGGAGAATGCCCTGCCTCACCCTGCTCCTGTGCTGGGCGAAAGCAAATGTTTGTTGAGAATGCAACTGAAAGCATTCCTTAGCCAGGAGTTGGGCAGGAAATGATAGCATCTGTAGATAACATCCCGCAGAAGATACAGGAGTGACCACTGCCTCCCAACGGACAGCCCAGGGCTGAACCTGACGATTCTGCCTTTGGGATCTAAACATCCCTCCTCTTCCTCAGCCTCCCACCCTGGGCCAACCCCTTTCATCCTTCCCTTGGATTTGCAGTCACCTCTGCCCTGGTCCCATGGGGCCTCCAGCCCTCTCTTCCCCATGCTGTCTGTCCTGCAGCTATCAGAGGGTGTCCATGAGCACCTTGGCCAGAACACACCTCTCTTCTACTCAGAACCTTCCATGGCTACCATCTGACTGTGGGGAAAAAGCCCAAGTCCTCCCCATGGCCCACAAGGTCCTGTACTCCCTGCCCCGGCACCTCCTGCCCTCCCACCTCCTGCTCTCCCCTTGGCTCATCCAGCTTTAGCCACACCAGCCTCTTTGTTCCACACACCATTCAGCTCGGGGCCTTTGACCTTGCTGTGCCTCTGCCAGAGATGCCCGTCCCCGCGGTGTCCCCAGGGCTCCTCCTGCATTCTCTTTCAGGTCTCTGTTTAAAGGCTGTATCCTCAGAGACACCTTCCCTGACCACCCAGTCGAAAACGGTGCCCCTCTGCCCTGCTTTATTTTTCTTCACAGTGCACCTCTCCACCTGGCATTTCACATTACTTTTCACATCTGTTCATCATGGCCACCCCACCCCATCTCCCCCTCCACACACCACGACAGCCATGAGGTGTCAGCTCCCGGCAGGAAGGTATGCCTGTCTGCCTTGCCTGGCTGTGTGTCCTAGAACAGAGCTTGCCACATGGCTGTTACTCCATAATTCAACACTAGGCTCAGAGAGGTGAGGTTGCCTTTTTAAGGTCACAGAGCAGGCAAGTGGCAGAGCTTGGATCTGAACCCAGCCCCCTGTGGGTCCAGCCCTGTATTCACAATCATCTTGTTTGTGCCTCTTTCCAGGCGGAGCAGAGACCCTGCCCTGGGACAGCTCCAGGCCAGGCTAAGCCCTGTGCCCTGAGCCAGCCCAGCTTTATTCTCTTGCTGGCCCATCACTCCCATCTCACACACGGGAAAACCAAGACTCAGAGAAGTAGTTATCTATCCCCTGATGTGACCTTGGGGACAGCTGTGGCACAGGGTTCAGGGCTCAGACTCTGGGGTCAGACAGGCCTGGGGTTCAGATGAACATGAATAAAAAGGGTAGGGAAATCAAGGAAGGCTACCTGTGGAGGTGACACTGGAAGCTGATGGGCAAACAGAAGTTTGGTAGACGCGGACATTGCCATCGAGATGCTCCCGGCCTCTGCTCCAACATCCAGATGGCTGTGTCAGACGTTTTCTCTGGAGGCCACACAGAGCAGGGGAGAAGTGCCTGAGCACTAACGCCTCCTGGAGCAGCCCTCGGCCAGTGGCTGAGGGGGGGGGGGTGGGCGGCTGCTGAATCAGCCCCCAGCTCCCTTGCCTCCAGGGGCACGTCCTCTGGGCCATCTCCCAGAGGTCCCAACTGCCCGTGGGGTTAACCAGCCCTAAAACTTCCTTTACTGGCTGCCTTCCCTTCCAGGTCTCAACATTGTGATGCCCCTTCCTGCACCCTCCAGGACCTCAGAATGGGACTGTATTTGGAGATAGGGTCTTTCAAGAGGAGATTAAGTTAAAATGAGTCAGATGAAGGCAAAGCCCCCTGGGGTCCAGAGGGTGGTGTGGGTACAGCAGAGAGTCTCAGGGGACTGGATCAAAAGCCAGTGATGTAAGAGGAGAGGGGCCTCCGGGGGAGTTAGGACCCAACCTGAGGGCAAAAGAAGCCCCCAGGCTTGCTCCAAAAACCCGTGAGGAAGGGCTTCTGATGTGGGAAAGGAGATCCCACAAAGGGGAACCTCCTCCGTGGTCTCAGGCCACAAAGTAAGGTCATAGCCTGTTTCTTTAAGGCCACAAGGGAAATGATTACTAGTTTGGGGTTGAGCTGACCTGACCTCAGCCTTCCGGGCTGGGTGGCTCCTCCCTCCTCAGTCTTTCAAGTTTATTCACATGATGGACAACTGACCTCAGACCTGCCTCAGCCAGTAGCTCAGGAGCAAAAGCTATTTAAACAGATAGCTTTACTGAGATATAATTCACATACCATGCAATGCCCCATTTAAAGCGTATGATTCAGGCCCCAGCCGGGTCGCTCGGCTGGTCGGAGCAGCACCCCGGTATGCCAAGGTCGTGGGTTCCAAGCCCAGTCAGGGCCCACACAAGAATCAACCAAGGAATGCATAACTACATGGAACAACAAACCAATGTTCCTCTCTCTCTGCCTTTCCCACCCTCTTTCTCTCTAAAAAATAAATAAATAAACAGTAAAGGGTATAATTCAATGTTTTTAGTACATTCACAGACACCTGCAACCTTCATCATTTCCATCGTCTCGAAAAAACACAAAGCAGCCCTGCACCTTTCAGCTCTCCTCCCCTGTCCCAGTCCCTTTACCCCTGACCCTAAGCAACCAACAGTCTTCTATTCTGGGCTTTCATATGACTGGAATAATACAATATGTGGTCCTTTGCATCTGGCTTTTTTCACTTAGGGACATGTGCTCTGGGTTCATCCTCATCGTAACCTGTGTCAGAACTTCAGTGCTGGCTGCGGCTGACTAACACTCCAGTGTGTGGGCGGACCACAGTTTGTTTATCTGTTCATCCGTGAAGGGGCATTTGGGCTGTGAACAGTGCCACTGAGAATTTGAGCCCAAGGATTTGTGTGGTTGTATGTTTTCATTCCTCTCAGGTGCGTATCTAGAGGCTCATATGCTAACTCTATACTTAACCTTTTGAGGAACTGCCAGACTGGTTTCCAAAGTGGCTGCCCCGTTGGACATTCCCACCAGCAGTGTGTGAGGGTATTGGTTTCTCCGAATCTGAGCCCTGGCCAAGTAGCTCAGTTGGTTTGAACCATCCCAATATGCCAAGGTTGCAGGTTAGATCCCAGTCAGGGATCATACAAGAATCAACCTATGGACCCGGGCTGGCGTGACTCAGTGAACTGAGTGCCGGCCTACAAACCAAAGAATCACCAGTTCTATTCCCAGTCAGGGCACATGTGTGGGTTGTGGGCTGGGTCCCCAGTAGGGGGTACATGAGAGGCAACCACACATTGATGTTTTTTTTTTTTTAAGAATTTATTGATTTATTTTTAGAGAGAGGAAGGGAAGGAGAAGGAGAGAGAGAGAAACATCAATGTGTGGTTGCCTCTATTGTGGTCCCCACTGGGGACCTTGCCTGCAACCCAGGCATGTGCCCTGACTGGGAATCGAACCTGCGATGCTTTGGTTCGCAGCCCGCGCTCAATCCACTGAGCTACGCCAGCCAGGGCCACACATTGATGTTTTTCTCCCTCTTTCTCCTTCCCTTACCCTCTCTCTAAAAAAAGCAAATAAATAAAATCTTAAAAAAAAAAAGAATCAACCAATGAGTGTGTGAATGGGTGGAACAATGAATCAATGTCTTTCTCTCTCTCCCCTTCCTCTCTCTCTAAAATCAATAAATAAAAATTTAAAGAAAGAGCCCTGGTTGGTGTAGCTCAGTGGATTGAGCACATGCCTGTGAACCAAAGGGTCGCCGGTTCGATTCCCAGTCAGGGCACATACCTGGGTTGCAGGCCAGGTCCCCAGCAGGGGGAGTACGAGAGGCGACAGCACGTTGATGTTTCTCTCCCTCTCTCTCCTTCCCTTCCCCCCTTTCTAAAAATAAATAAATAAACTATTTTTTAAAAATAAATAACTAAAAATCAATTTTTAAAAAGAATTTAAAGAAAGCAAACACTTCTTGAGCACATTTTACAGGTCAAGTTCAGGTATACTGAGGCCAACAAATGGATCAGGATCCCACAGCCAGTGAAGGGCAGAGCTAGGGCTGCACTCAGATTTCTAGACTCCAGACACAGAGTTTTTTCACTTCACTGAAGCTTGAATGAAGAGTCCATAGGCCTTTATTGAGCTCCTACTGTATACCAGGCACTGAAGACATCAGTGAACAGAGCAGGCAGGAATCCTTGAAATTGTGGGGCAGGGGTGACATAATGAGGAAGGACCCAGATTGTTTAAAATAATAATACATAAAGGTTAATATGAGGTAGACAAATTTGGGGGAATTTAAAGGGCCTCTCCCTTTCTAGATTGCTATCAATTTTTACAATGCTTGGATGTTTTAAGACATTTTTATGCTTTTAAAAATTGTGGTAAAATTGCCATTTTCACTATTTTTAAGTGCACAATTTAGTGGCATTAGTTGCGGTCACAATGCGTGCAATCATTACCACTATGCATCCCCAAAATTTTCAGCATCCCAAGCAGAAATTCTGTACCCACTTAGCAATAATAAGTTTCTCCCCCTGACCCCTGGTGACCTTTAGTTTACCTCTGTCTCCATAAGCTTGCCTATTCTAGATATTTCCTGTAAATGGAATCATAGCACAGGCTGCTTTTGTGATGAAAAATGACCAGGTTTCATCTTATATTTGAGTAATAGAAGGTAGACATTGGTGCCAGCTGCTCCATTTGTCCACACTAAACACATAAAAAGGGCCCGGTGATGCCTCGAGGGTCTTCTGGTATCCAAAGGGCCAAAGGTGAAGGGTCAAAGGTTACCCCTGGCAGGCTGTGGAAGCCAGGCCCAGGAGGAGGAGGCAGCAATACAGATCTAAGGCTGGACTTTCAAATGGGACAGCTGCGGGCTCAAAGTGCCCCTGGCCTGGTGGAGGGGGCCCAAGGAATGAGGGGGTCAGATAGGAGCCCACCACGTTGCTTTGGCAGGTAGAGATCCCCATCACCCAATGTTCTCAGAAAGAAGCTGGACCCCATAATTACATCGTCTCTTTACACATCTGGGTCCCTTAAACATCTGAGCTCAGGACAGCAGATACTGCATCTGTCTTGTCTGGCACAGTGGTTGGCATTCTCTGAGCACTCAGAGGATGCTCATTGAATGAATTAGTGAATGGGCAGCCACCACCCATCAGAAAGAAGCCTTGACTTTGGACTCAGAAGAGCAGGCTTCAAATCTCAGCAGTGCATCCTGGGGCATAAGGTTCTCCCATTGCACCTCTGGGTTTTCATCTGTAAATTGGGTACTGCCACAACACCTACCTCCAAGGATGGAAGGGAAGATTCCATACTACTTGTTAAGTGCCTGGCACAGAGTAAAGCCGTCAAGAAATATGCACACAAACTCTTTCAGACCTTTTAAGAGAGAAGCACAGAAAACAGCCTGAATGCAGCCTGCAGAGGAAATTCCTGTGCTGGGCAGGACTGTTTTCCCGACCCCCAAGGTCAGCTAAGTTTCGCGTCAGAGATGGTTTTTGTTTCTGAAAATTCTTTTTTACATGAGGCTGTAGCCTCCAGTACCCCTCCAGGCTCAGCAAGCAGCGTCCCCTGAGATGATGAGAGAGCCTGAAAAGAACGCAGAGGCCCCGGCTCTCGACGGGCGTTCAGTGCCTTCGATCCTCTAGTCCCCGGTGCCTTTTTACAATCATAATGCCCCTCCATGTTCTTAACGCTTTTTTCCTGTGTGCCAAAGGAACGCGTGCCTATTATAGCCAATTTGTGAGCACTTTCAGGAAGGACTATGTGAGAACGATAATGTTGTCCTAATGCCTGCACCCAACCTGTCCCGTCCCCCTCCCCCCTCCCCCGGCCCCCCGCACTCCGTGCTGGAACTTTCGTAGATCCTCTTCTGGTCATTTTTGTCTAGAGGACGGGTGTCTGGACTAATTTTTCAAAATTGGGATTGCTCTGAACGCACAACTTTGGAACCTGTTGCTTTCTCTTAGCAACACTCGGGATCATGTTCTCCCACTGTTGAAGCTCCTAGACCCACTGCGTTTAGGGCGGGAACCCACCCTAAATCCACACGGATTTGTTCTCGAGATCCTTAACTAATTGCATGCACAACGATGCTATTTTCAACCAGGGTCATGTTCTGAGGCTCCAGGAGAATGTGACTTTTGGGGTTGGGGGCACCCAGTCCACTACCCGAGGCGACGGACGCTGGGGCTGCTGCTCCACAGGCAGCTGCAGCGGTGGCGGGTGCCCAGTCCCGCCCCTGCACCGCTGCCGGCGCAGAGGCCTCGACTCCTGGTGCACCGAAAGTTCACCATTTAAAAAATCAAAATAGAGTTAAGGTACAATATTATGTTAGTTTCAGGTGTACCGTATAGTTATTCAACATTTATAAACCTATTGAGGTAATCAGCAGAATAAATCTAGTACCACCTGTCCCCAGACACAGTTATTCTGATGTTATTGACTGTGTTCCCTGGGCGTACATCGCATCCCTGTGACTTGCTGGTTTTACAAGGGGCAGTTTGTGTTTCTTCACTCCTTCACCTTTTCCGCCCTCTTCCTCCCCCGCCCCCAACTTTCTTCTCCTCTGGCAACCACCAGTTTGTTCTCTGTATTTATGAGTTTGTTTTTGTTTTGTTACGTTTGTTCATTTGTTTTGTTTTTTAGATCCACATTCGAGTGACTCCACACAGGGGCAGACTTTGGAACTCTCCTGTAAGTCGGGGTATTTGGCTGGGAGTCCCATGGGCTGCCTGGACTGGGGAGCTTGGGGGTGCAGATTCGGAGACTCCCTCGCAGCTGCCATGGTTGCACTCGGGGACTCTCCTTCTCCCACTGTCGTCACTCACCAGCGCCTTCACTTTTTGATGGAGTCGCTGTACTTTCTGGTTCAGAGTTACAGTCTTGGGTAAGGTGGCTTCTGGTTTGGTTTGTGTGATCTTACAGAGCTCCGTCTGGTTGAACGGGGGAAGAGCCTTTGTTCTGGGAAACAGCCCTCTGGGGAGAATTTTGGCTGATTGGTCGGACTACCCTTATAAACCTATGACTAAAAAGAATTTTTTTTTATTGTAATACTCTTTGGCTTATGTGTAATCTGGACTCAGGAGAGTGCTGGCCATTGAACAGCTCTCTAAATTACTATACTATACTGCAATTAGAGTTCTTTTGTCAAAGATCAGGAAAGTGGAGCAAAATGCCTTACAGACAAGCTTTTATGACTTTACATGAGGAAGATGCAGGTGACTTTACATGAGGAAGATGCAGGATTAAAAGGAAAGGGAATTTACCTGTGGCAGATAGCAGAAGGTCAGAGAGGGGCCAGGAAGATCTGGATATTATGGCCCCCTGAGTGTGGTCAAGTTCCCAGGGCCCCTCCAGCCCTGGGGGATCTTCCTCTTCCCTCAGCTGAGGGAGCTGGAGGAAGTGAGCCTGACCTGGTCTCTCTATCCTGAACCTATCAGGGAACCAAATCCAGTGGAGGACAAGCCCCTGCCAGGGCAGGGAAGTACCCTTTTCAAAGACCTCCACTGGGAAGTAGGGCCAGAGGGCCACCAGGCCGGCTGGTATTATTGGGCACATACTCCGTTTTCTTTTTTTTTAAATATATTTTATTGATTATGCTATTACAGTTGTCCCATTACCCCCCCCTTTCATTCCCCTCCACCCTGCACACCCTCTCCCACCCACATTCCCCACCTTTAGTTCATGTCCATGTGTCATAAGTTCTTTAGCTTCTACATTTCCCCTACTATTCTTGCTCTCCCCCTATCTATTTTCTATCTATCTTCATTGCTACTTATTCTCTGTACCTTTTCCCCCTCTCTCCTCCTCCCCCTCCCCTGTTGCTAACCCTCCATGTGCTCTCTGTTTCTGTGGTTCTGTTCCTGTTCTAGTTGTTTGCTTAGTTTGCTTTTGTTTTAGGTGTGGCTGTTAATAATTGTGAGTTTGCTTTCATTTTACTGTACATGTTTTTTTATCTTCTTTTTCTTAGATAAGTCCCTTTAACATTTCATATAACAAGGGCTTGGTGATGATGAACTCCTTTAACCTGACCTTATCTGAGAAGCACTTTATCTGCCCTTCCATTCTAAATGAAAGCTTTGCTGGATAGAGT
>JAPYXV010003019.1:0-12629 GCA_028533065.1 Trachops cirrhosus
AACAAAAATTGTAAATGGGTATCATTTTAGTGGCCATATAATATTTTATTTTATGAATGCATCATCTTGTGGTCAGGGAGTTAACCACTGTAAGTTGATATTGTAAACAATGAACATCGTTGGACATAATTCTACCTCTTTCTGCCCCCAGCCATTGTTAGGTAATAATTCTGTCCCCTTCCTACACTGAATTCCTGGAGGTAAAAATGCAGGGGCAAAGGGTAGGTGCATTTTAAAGCTGTTAAAATATATTATCAAATTATGAGTGTGTAAATTGCTGCATTTCTTGAAGAACTGAGTATGAGGATGCCTCTTTCTCCTTACCAAACCATCTCATCAATTATTTAAATTTGAGCCCCAGCCGGTGTGGCTCAGTTGGTTGGGCATCATCCCACAAACCAAAAGGTCACCAGTTTGATTCCCAGTCAGGACATATGCCTGGGTTGAGGGTTGTGTCGCCAGTTGGGGTGCCTGTGGAAGGTAGATAATCAATGTTTCTCTCCTTCTCTTTCTCCCTCCCTTCCCCTCTCTCTAAAATAAAAAAATAATGAATTAAAAAAATAAATGTGACAGGTACAATATGGAATAGTTATACTTGTTTTAGCTGGCCATTTGTTTTTCTTCTTTTCCAAATTGCTACATTATGTCTTTTGCTTATTTTTTCCCATGGTGTGTTTATTTTTTCATTGATTTGTAAGTACATCTTATTTACTAAGGCTATTTTTCAGATAGACAATTATTTTTGCCAGCAATGGTATTTTCTCCTCTTTAATATTAGTACTGCGTATTTATTTTTCTTGTCTTATTACATTGGCTAGAGTTTCAAAGTTCAATGTTAAACTATAGTGATAGCAGGCATCATCATCTTTTTCTTAATTTTAATAGGATTGTTTCTAATGATTCACCACAAATATAATCTTAGATATTAGTTTTAGATAGACACTCTGTTCTAAGTTACGGACACATCTTTCCATTCCTAGGTTACTATAAATTTCAGGACTTAATTTTATTTTTTGCCTTTTTTTAACCAGGTTGACACAAAAAGATTTTCCAATATTGACCCACTTTTGCCTTCATAAAACAGACTTTATTTGGCTGTTCTTCTAAGTAAAATGGCCGATTTAATTTACTAAGGTTTTGTACCTCTTTTAATTAGATCTGATTAGTAGTTTTACTTTGGGGGTGTATCTTGTCAGGTCGTAATATCACTGTGTGTTAACTTAGTGAACCTCAGACAATGTCTATGTCTTTCATACTCTGACGGGTTTTTGGAAAGTGGATAATTACTGAGTTAGGAAGGCATGACAGACCATGCTGGATGCTGTCTAAGCCTGTCATGTAGCTGCGGGCCATCATGTGATAACTTCTTCCCTTGTTGCTGGCCTACCCGGTCTTCATTCCTTCCTGAGTCAGTGCTGTTACACCCTATTTTCCTGGGAAGCAGTCCTCACTTCGAGGGAAGTCAGCATTGCACACGCACCCTTTGGGGTCCGGCAGGAAGCAGACGGCAGGTCTGACACGGGGAGGGGAGGGCTCAGGAACGTCTATGGACACAGGGGCTGTCCAGCCTGGTGTGAGGGCAGGGGAACCGCCAGGGACGGTGCCTGGAGTGGAGCTGGCAGCAACACCATTTCTGTGAGCGGGGAAGTGACAGGACCAGATTTTAACTGAGACGTGTCACCGTGGCCGCCTCGCTGAGAAGAGCTCTGGGGGGCCGCTGCCAGAGGCAGGGTGCCCAGGTAGAAGGATGTTCCTGCCATCTAGGGGGGGCAGCCTCGGCCTGCCCTCGGGGGCTGGCACATAGGACGGAGAGAGGGGAATGGTTCTCAGAGCGAATGAACTTAGGAGGCAGGGGGAGAGAAGCTGCCGATGGATTTCCCGTTCTGACACAGTCTTGCTCACCGCTGCTTTGTCAGACGGTGCCCAGCCACCGCCCACAGCGTGGCCCATAGTCCCCGTCACTCTGCCCACGCTGCCGTGCCCATGGCCCGCAGGACCTGGCTGTGCCCAGCGCTCAAGTCCGCCTCGCCTGGTGCGGGAGCAGCCCCACCTGACACCTGACACGGCTGTGTGCCCTCCACTGGGACGCAGGCTGCACTTGGCTTCCACAAGCCACCGTCGTCTCCCCGTCTCCTTGGTGGCTTTCTCGACTCTCGTCTTCTTGACTCTAGAACACCCCTGCATTCAGTCCTCATTCTTTCCCTTTTTTAAATCCTCACCTGAGGACATGTTTTATTGATTAGAGAGAGAGAGGAGAGAGAAACATGGATTGACTGCCTCTCATAGGCGCTCCGACCAGGGATCAAACCTGCAACCTGGGTATGTGCCCCGGTCGGGGATCGAACCCACAACCTTCGGGTGTTTAGCACGATGCTCCAACAGCTGAACTGCCCGGCGAAGGCCAGTCCTGGTGCTTGTTTATTTGCTCCCACTCCCTGGTTGCCCGCTCCCACTTCCAGGTTCCTGGCTTTAACACCCTCCCCACGCCCCTGGCCCTCATAGTGTGTCTCCAGGTGGGGCAGAGCCGAACCCAGCCCACTGCTGACTGGGTGTCTGCACTCAGCCGTGTCTCCCGCCGAACATACCCAACCACAGCCTCCCGAGTCTCCCCCAGGCCCTGGTCTGTCTCTGCCCGCAGCCCTGGCCGGCCACCTCAGATGGCGTCACGCCCACCGAGCCGTCTCTCACTGTCTCACCTCCCACGTCCCAGCCAGCCAGAAATCCTGTTGGCTGCACCCGCCTCGGAACCCGACCCCCTCCCTCCATCCTCACGCAGACCGGGGCAGGCCTCCTCCCGTCTCCTCCTGGTACGGATTTGCTCAGCCTGGAAACCGGAGGATCCTTACAGATGCCGGCCAGGTCATGTCCCAAGTCAGAATGACGCCGGCAGGGTCCCACATCCTCGGTGCCCCTCGCCCGCCTCCCGCTGCTGCTTCCCACCTGCTTCTGGGTCCCTATCACCTTACTGGCCTGTTCACCGCATTTGCTGTTCACTGCCTGTCTTCCCCATTGGAATGTAAGCCCCACTCACATAGCTTATCATAACTCAGTAGACACTTCTTGAGGAAATGCATCAGGTAAATGAAAGTATGTTTCCCCCCATAATGCATTGGGAAGCCTTGCCTTGCGAACTCTTGATATCTGAAAGTGCCTTTCTCCCGCCATCAGAATGAAAGCTGTCCCGGCTGAGCCTGCAATTCCCGGGTCCGAACCTTTCCTTTAAAAACCTGAAGATCTGAAGCCTGCAGAGGAGAGTTCATTGTCTCAGGATAATATCGCAGCGGAGAAGCCTGAGTCCAGCCCCAGTCTTACTCTGCGAACAACCTGTTTTCTGCTGGGACACTTTGCGAGGTTTCCCCACGCCTTGTTCTTTTTAAACATTTCATTTATTCATTTATTGTTACTTTGAATTCCAGTTGGCATGCAAGATCACACTAGTTTCAACACAATCGGTGTACGGCACAGTGATTCGACATCGATACACCTTCCGGGGAGCGCCAGGCCTCCCCAGAGCACTTCTGTGGGGGTGTCCGTGGGTGTGGGTCCGAGACCACCGATCTGGGAGAGCGTCCATTCGACCTCTGACAGTGAAAGCCTCCAGCGAGGCCGAGTCTGCTCCTGTGACGTCTCTGTCTCTGGTGGCTGTTTCCCCCACACCGTCCCGCCGCTCCTCCGGTAACTCCCTCCCATCCCGCGTCTGGGGTTGGCGCTCTGCTCTCTGCCCTTGTGACCCTCACTTTCTCTTTTAGTTTCTTGGCTTTTTTCCCCCGTCTTTTCACTTAAGAAGAGGTTTAAAATTTTTTTTAAATCCACAGCCAAGGACATTTTTAAATTGCTTTTAGAGAGAGAGGAAGGGAGAGAAACATCAATGTGAGAGAGAAGCGTGGATCGGTTGCCTCCCGTAAGTGCCCAGATTGGGGATCAAATCTTCCACCTAGGTACGTGCCCTGTCCGGGAATCGAACCCACAACCTGTTGGTTACTGGAGGATGCTCCAACCAACGGAGCCATGCAGGTCAAGGCAAGAAGAGCTTTTAACCTTCATCCTTTGTCATAAGTCTTGGTGTCGACTTCTCAACACCTCCAATGGTTAGAGTAGCCCAGTCACGGTAATTCCACCCTTTTTGTCAATTATGGGTTTGGCGCAGGCTGGTTTACGCAGACGGGGGGCCGGGAGGCACAAGGAAGGACTCCCTCAGGGAAAGGCTTCTGGAGGAGAGCAAGGGGCGGGCCCAGCTGTTGCTGGAAGCCGTCCTGTGGCCCAGAGAGGGGCTGCTCGGGGGCGAAGCTGATCGCCGAGGCTGGAAGGCAGCAGGCTCCATTACTGCCACAACGCCAGGCTTCGGCGGGCTTCAGAGGGGAGAGACGGCCAGGAGGCGGCGAGAACACGGGGGGCGGGGCAGGGCGGGGCGGGGCCAGGCGGGTGTGTGCCCCACCCAGCTGCTCCGAACCCATCGCCCGGGGTGCTCTGGACATGCTGGTATTTCTGGCCAACACCAGCCACACCGACACGCCATTTCCTCTCTGAGGTCGGTCATCCTGTTTCAGTTTTGGGAGAAAGCACGCCAGCAAGACAGGGCTCACCCTGGACGAAGCTGGTCTGGTTAGGGACAGACGGTGTCCCAGGTAAGGCACGCTTCCCGGCCTTCCTCAGGCTACTCCCTCGTCCAGCCGCCCTCTGATTGGCTGAAGGCTGAAGGCCTCCCAGTGGCTGCCTGCGACGGGAGGGGCTCCCTGGACCACCCCCCCCCACAGCCCCCACTGCCAGCTGCCCTCCCCGAGCAGTGGCGCCCCTCCCCCAGGGCCCCTCCCCCCCGGGTCACAGACTGTGACAAAGCCTTATTGCCTGTCTCTGGGAATTCATTTCCTGTCTCTCTTCAGTTCCACCTCTCTGGGGCCCGCGGGCCCTCCCCATGCCCTCGGCACTGTGCCCCCTCATGTCTGCCAGGCAGCTGGCGGCCTTCATTATTTTTACGCCAACACAGTTTAAAAATCTCCGCTGCCTCCTCGCTGTCTGCGGAGGAGCGGCTGCCACATTACTCTGACATGCTGATGTCATTAGCGTCCACGCGCACTCTCTCCGGCTAATGAGGCGGCAGAAAGAAAATTAAGGGGAAAAATCACACAGGCACACTGCTCTGTGTGTAGACGGAGAAATAAAACGAGCAAGAAAAACAGAGGCACGCTCTGGGCGACGGCTCCCCCGCCTCCCCCAGGGACAGGGTGCCCGCGCGGCTCCCGCAGATGGGGAACGGGGGCCCGGGTTTTGACTAGTGCTCCCCCAGCGTGCGCCCCCTAAAACGCCGGTGTCGTGGGAGCTGCGTGAAGCCCCTGCGCCCCCTCCTGTGGGCAGGGAGAGGGAAACCACGAGAAGTGTGCGTCCGCATTTCCGGCCAGCGCCCAGAAGGCGAGGGGAGGCCAGAGCTCCGAGGGTGTGTCTGGAGTCCGTCTCCCTGCCACCGGCCTCCGCCGCCCCTCTCTACAGTCCTCCCCTGGGCTGACACCACAGTCTGTGGCTCCCACCTGCCCCTACCCCGGTGTGCCCTCTGCACTTAGTGGGGAAATCACCCCAAAATGCTCATGTGACTATGTCACCTCTCCGTTTAGAAGGATGTCACAGATTCCCACCGTCCCCAGACAGAGGCTCAAACCCTAACAAGGGCCTGGGGTTCCTGTCTCAGCTGGCTCCCTTGCTGATTCCTCTCCAGCTGCCGGGCTATCTCTCGCTGCACGTGGGGGGCGCTCTTTCTGCCCCAGGATATTTGCCCGGGTGCTCCTGTTGGCCTGGGAGGGCCTTTCCTCCTCTCTTCGCACAGCCAAGGCTCTGGCCTTCAGGTCTGCGTGCACTCACCTGTGCCGGGGGGAGCCTGTGACCACTTCTCCAAGCTAGGCGAAGCCCCCCATGTGGCACTTCCTAGGTGTGGAGGGTCTTTGCTCTGCACCCGTCTTCCCCACAGCAGCGTCACATGGGTGTGTGTGGCCATCCCACCCTCCCGAGGGGCGGTGCCAGGCGGGCAGCGCACACATGTGCCCCCCTCCAGCACACGACCAACCCCAGCTGTGCACTCGGCCATTCCGCAGGCATGCTGGCCGAGCGAGGGAGTGTGCTTCAGGGATGCTCGTGGGGTCACGGCCGAGTGGTTTGGGGGAGCCAGCCCAGCGCTGGTGTGGTCCCTGCCCGACCCCACTCACGGGCAGGTGTCGGTTTGAATGACTGCCGGCTACTGCTGGCTTCCGCCCAGCAGGTCCCGGGGGCTCCCTGGGAGACAGCACAAAGGGACAGGGTTGGGGGACGGGCACGCTTTCACCACAGGAGCCGACTGCAAACGGAAAGTGCTCACAGAAGGGGCCCCTTTACGTGTCAAGGGACAGGTAAAGCTGGCATGTGCTCTGCGTGGTGAGCCGGGGTGGCTCCCAAACGCCGCCCGTGGACGAGCACGAGGCAGGACAGAGCGGCCCCAGGCCCGGACTTTGGGAGGGTGGGTCCCACCGGGGCGTGGGGCCGACGTACCCCCGCCCCACACCCTGTGAACTCGGCACCCTGCTCAGGGCTCTGCCCTTCAGAGGCCGGGGTGAGGAAAGCAGTACTTCGCTGAGGAAAGAAAACACAGAGCTTCCCGCCGTCTCATGACTCTGGCGCAGGCGAGGGGCAGGGGAGAGAAGGCGGGAAAGCCCTTCCTCCAGACCAAGCCTCCGCCCCGCCACAGTGGCGGAGCAAGCGCTCTCCTCCAGGCTGCCCCCATGTCCTGACCACTTCCAGAATTCAGACCTGGCCGCCGCCTGCCACCTCGGCCTGCCCCTGCCCTCGGGCCCGTCCCTGACTCTGGTGTTAACTAGAGGTCAGCCAGGCAGACAGGCCTGGCATTGTCAACACGCTTGCTTCCCAAGCAGCGACACCGCTTTGATTCTCGCCGCAGAGCACTGTCCTCGGCGCGGGTGGATGCTCGGAGTCCGCCTGCCGCGGCGGCGGTGCCTTTGTCTGGGCATGAGGGAACTGTGATTTATGTCATAAGCTCGCTGTGAAACCTTTTGCCTCGGTAATTCTGAGCTCCATGGGTGTCTCTTTACATCTATTTCAAGTGCGGCTGCTGCCCACGGACCGCGTGCGCGGCGACACTCCCAGGCCTCTGTGCACCCTCGCGGCGGCGCGGAGTCTCGCCCGCGGCGTATCTTTGTGGCCGGGCTCAGTGTGTTCCCTGTGCGCTCCGCGGGGCCTCTGAGCAGAGCTGGCTTGCCACTTTGATGTCGGGTGTGGTGATTAGACCCCTTCCCTGGGGAACGCGCAGGTGGCCTGGGTGGAGGGAGATGCTGCGGCCGGATTTCCAGAGCGTCTGCCCTGCTGGTCCTGGGCCCAGGCTGGGGCATCCGGGGCACACGTATCTCAGCTCCGAGGATGCTCAGGACGGTACAGGCGGTCCAGCTGCGCCGTGCTCCCGGCCAGGAGTGCCATGGGCGCCCCCTGGAGGTGCGGTTGACCGCAGCACAAAGAACAAACTCAGATCCCCATTTCTGGGGAGTGAACCGCAGGCGGAGTGGGCTGGAGTTGCTGGAATCCCCTTCACTGGCTCACCAGTTAGGGGTGCGCAGTGCTGGCGCTACGCATGTGCAGGGGCGTCCTGGAGTTGCTCGAATCCCTCCCTCAACAGTGATGGGGTGCGCAGTGCTGGCTCTGCGCATGTGCAGGGGAGGTTTATGGCGGGCATTGCTTTCTGGTGAAAACCTCAAAGTATTAAGATTTCTCGGGGAAGCTCCAACTCCCTCAATAATGGCTGGGAGGTTCACTGTCACTTTTCACGGCCTTTTGACCCCCCCCAATATAGGAATCAGCCCCCCAAACCTAAGTTCAACTTGCACCCACTGCCCGCCCCCGCCCCGTCCTGTGCGGCCGACACAGCAGAGGCCCCTGGAGACCCAGCGCGGGAGGCCCCGTGCCTTGCCCTGCACGTCAAGGTCAAGGTAGGGTAATACCCACAGCCTTGGAGATGGAGTTTCTGTCCCCAGAGCAGAGGCCAGTGACGCTGCACCTCGGACCAGGGCACCTGGGCAAAATCACTCAGCGAGAGACGTCAAGGCCGACGAAGGCCTATTTCCACTCACTGCGGAAACATGCTGAGCCCGCTGTTCTTTACGGTAATTTGCCCCAGATACTCTTCACGGGTGGCCCGTCACGTACAGTGTTTCTTTTTCATCTGTGGACGAGAACGGGGCCACACACCACACCTGACGAGCTCGGGGGAGGCCTGCGTGGCGGCCCGATGAACTCAGAGTCGGAAAGCACCGCCTCGGATGGCCCGAACGCAAACCTTCGCAACTAATCCGCTCACCGCAGGCAGTCCTGTCCTGGGCTGGGGTCTCTGGACAGAGGTCAGCCTTTAACTTAAGGGGGCCGGTCTATTGTCCTTTTGCAGCTACAGAACATACCCTTGGAAGGTCAAGGTAACTTCCTTTTTGCAGACCCCTCAGGGCACAATTTCCCATCAGAGGAGACCCCAGACCCCTTGCTGCCGTGTTAATTGTTAACCGTTCACCATCCTGCCCCCACCTGTATATCAGAAGCACGTGTCTATTCGGTCTACTTTTTTATCCAGTATCAGCGATTTCCCGCCTTGCTTCCTCCGCCTCCCTAACTCACGGCCAATGGATTTCACGTAACCCCCTTACACTTCCTCCCTTGACTGTGACATATGAAACGAGGCGCAAAGCCGCCATTCTCCGAGCATTTTCTCAGTCCGTTGAGATTTTGCTTCACGGCGACTGTTGTCAGTTTGGCTCGGATAAACTCATAAAAATTCTGACAGGTTTGGGCCTTTCTTACGCTGACACATTTCTTTCCGCACAGTCACATCCCGAGGGTTGCCTCGAGCATCCTGGTTTAAGGCAAACACCGTGTGCCCTGGAGGGACGGTGCGGGGTCTTGTTCCCAGGTTATGGGTCCTTGAACTAAGCCTGCTAACACTGGCACGTGCTAACGTGTACACCAGGACTAGAAAAGGTGAGTGCCAAGGATACTGGATGGGCCCGCGTTTCTCCCCTTCCGCCACGTTGGAGTCACCGCATGAGTCAGTCGGGCAGCACGACACAGCGTGAGAGCTGGTGCGAGACACTTGTCACAGTGCTCGAGGACACGCTCAGGGAGTCATTTGGAGGGGGGGAGTTTCCACTTTTCACCCAGGCTTTTACAGACGCAAACTCCACTCAGCATGCGTCTACAATGCACTGTTTGCCTTGGAGAGAAGGGGAATCACACTGTTTCGGACCCTCTAGAATACTGTCTTTTTGGGATGCAGTCTCTTTGTTCAATACTTGTCAGGCTCGCCTATGATTGGTGAGTGTGGGTGAGGGGGTAATTTTTAAATTAAGCACACCCAGTTTTACTTCTGAGTGCCTTCCTTCAGGGAAGTCTTTTGAGGAGACAATCTCTTATTCTAACCAATATTTTAGAACTTTTCTTTTGGAAATATTTTTTTGTCTTTTGAGTATTTTCTCTGGCGAGAAAGCGTTATTCTTCCCCTGTATTATTCCAGGCTAGACCGGACACCGGGAAGAGGTGACAAGCTGCTCAGAGCCCAGTCTGCAGAGCGGGGTGGAGGCCCCAGGACAGCCCAACTCTGGACTAGTTGACCCCCCACCCACCCGAAGGAACCTGGGAGGAGGACGTCACCTGCCTGGTGTTTCACAGGAAATGCCTCGAGGGGATGAGGGGAATTTGCAAATATGTAATTAATCTCATTAACAAGGTTGGGTATTTCCTTTCAGAACAAATGCCAGATGTGGTAAGAAATCGATTTTCCTTGTTCTGAAAATTTCAACAAAAGATGAGCTGCCAGAAAAAGAACTTAAGCCGAGACAGCCTCATCGAGATAAGCATGTGGACTCTCCAGGTGCCTTCTTAGAAAGGACCCACACAAGCCAGCTTTTCCCCACCCCGACCTCTTAATTTTCTAGTTGCTGGAAGCTTCTGGGCCCCCTGTCCTCAAAGTGTGGTCCCAAGACCAGCAACCTGGGCATCACCCACGAACTGTCAGAAACGCAGACTTTGCCGTCCAGACCCACGGAATAAGCACCTGCGATTTCCCAACTCCCCAGGGGGTTCCCGGGTTCCTGGAAGTTTGAGAAACGCTGCATGCCACTCAGTGCAGGCAGGCCGGGCCCTGCACGACAAAGCTCGGGGTGGGGGGTCCCCAGCCACCTCTTACCTTGGGAAAGGCATCGGGCCACACGGTGGGGGAGCCGTGGTTGAGCAGCGCCTGCACAATGCGCTCTGGCGCAGCCTGGGGCGCGCAGCCGGCCGTCTGCAGCACGCGGCCCAGCGGCGAGGCGCCACCGTAGTCCAGCGCCGTAGCGTCGGCGCCGTGGCTGAGCAGGAGGTGTGCCAGGTCCGGGCGCGCTTGGCTGCAGGCCTTGTGTAGCGGGCTGCGCTCGTCCTCGTCGCGCGCGTCCGGCGCGGCCCCGCGCTGCAGCAGCAGCGCGCACAGGCGCACGCAGCGCTCGTGCTCGTCGGGCTGCAGCGCCGCCCCGCACGCCGCGCTCAGGGCCGTCTCGCCACGGCCGTTCCTCGCGTCCACGCGTGCCCCGTGGTCTAGGTAGAGGCGCGCGTGCTCGTCCAGGCCGTGCTGTGCCGCCACGTGCAGCGGCGTGTCCTGGCTGGCGCCGCCTGCACAGTGCACCGAGGCGCCGTGCTCCAGCAGCGCCTGCGCGCACCTGCGGGGAGGCCGAGACTTGTCACCCGGTGGGCAGGGCCTGACGCCCCACACCCACACCCTGCCACTGGACCCGCCACCCGCTGGCTGCCGTTGAGGGGGCTTCGGACGACCCACGGAGCGAGTGGGCCCCCTGAAGACCGAGGGTAGCCTGAGAGAAAGGACATAAGTTCAAATATCCTGTGCCCCAGGGTCAGGAGTTGAAACTGCGCTGGAAGCGAAGGAAGAAAAGGTGCGGCGGGAACCACAGAGGGTGCGGGGCTCGCCGGTTAGAAACGGTGGACACAGCCAGGGAGATGCCTAGGGGTCCGCACGGTGCGGGGCGGTGAAACGTGTGAGCAACTTGTAACTGCCCCTGCTGCTTTGGGAGGCGACGTGGCTCAGATGCCAGTGCTGAAGGACTGTCACCTGAGCTCCCTGTCGCCTGTGTGTGGCAGTTGAGGGCCTGGCAGTCACGGCTGCCAGACTCTTTCTCAGTCAGCAGTGCCTCTTCTGTTAACCACTGAGCGTTGGTGACAAGCGGACAGCGTGAGGCAGGCTCTCTCTGCTCCCGCGGAAGGAACCTACACAGCCCTCAAGGAACTGACTCGGACTGGCCCTGGGCTGTCCTCGGGGCTGGACACCTGGTGGACACGCAACCCCGCCTGCCTGCGGGGCGACCTGTGCGTCAGCTGGACTCTCCGAGAACAGACTGGCCCCCCGGTGCCCTCCCTGGTCTCCCCGGAGGTGCTGCCTCCAGGTCCACCAACTGGAGCCCAGATCGTCCGCTCCTCCGGGCCCCTCCTCGGGGCCTTGGCCGCTCCCAGGAGGACTCCATACCCCCAACCTGAGCTCAGGTGGCAGCCTGCTGACAAGGCTGGGGCCTCAGACCCCAGTGGGAACCTCAGTTGGCCCAGCCTGAAAGCGGGGAGCGAGGGACAGTCACCCAGGACCTTCTCCGTTGTGCTGGCCCCTGCCCTCTGTAGGCATTGCCAAGATGCCGGCCTCACTTCAGTTGCCCACTCCTTGGTCCCGACCTGGCTACCGTCACCCATGTGGTTGCTCCACCTCTGGAGCCCAACACCTCAGCGCGGCACCTGCAGACCACAGCCTCTGGGCCCTGTGGCCCCCCATCTCTGCTCCGTGGAGACATGAGTCCTCGACCCCCATTCCCTCAGCCCCTCCTGCCCCCACTCCGTCCCTGAGCAGCGCTCCAGTCGCTGCCTTCTTGGCACCCTTTGTCCCCCTGAATAGAGGGGTCATAGCCAACCCCCCATGCCAGGTGGCTGGAACGCCAACCCACTCATCATCCCCCTCTCATCCCCCTCGGCTGCTGGAGGAAACACCACGTGTGGACTGGCCCCCAGTCTCAGGTGGGTCTCGGGGGCCTGCAGCTCACGTTCCCCAGTGTCGAAGGCCAGCCCCTCGCCCCTGCCGACGGCAGCGACTGCGGAAGTCACCGCCCCGCTCCAGCGGTGCTGTCTGTCCCGTCCTCCCTCGCGGTGCTCCCCTCTCGCTCCCCCAGCAGCTGCCCTCCTTCCCTCCCGCCTCTGAGACGCACCTGCTCCAGCTGCCGGCCCAGAGTGTTTCCACGGCGACCGTTCTCACCCTCCTCCGCTTCCTAGGGAAGGGAGACCCCTGGGTCACCTTGCCCCAGACTCGGTCCTTTCCACTTCCTGGGGGTCTCTCTCCTGCCCTCCCGCCCCGCCCCCAGTCGCTCGCCAGCCCTGTTGACTCCAGCATCTATAACCACTTGGACCGCTTCTTCCTTTGCCCGGTCACTGTCATCTCTTGCCTGAGTGGTAACAACAGTCTCTTAATTTCACAAGCCCCATAGGACCCGGAAGGAGCCTTCCCTGTGTGCGTCAGACGACACGCACCTGCCAGAGACAGCTCCCGCCCCCGTCTGCGGGACACAGGGCGCCCCGAGACCCAGCCCTGGGGTCCTCAC
>JAPYXV010003020.1:0-12628 GCA_028533065.1 Trachops cirrhosus
GGGAATGAAGGGATAATAGGACAACTGTAATAGCATAATCAATAAAATATATTTTTTAAAAAAGACTCATTTGCTCGGTCCTCTGTAGAAAAAAAAATACGAACAGTAAAATGACAACAAACTCACAACTATCAACAACTGAACCTAAAAAAAAAACGAACTAAGCAAACAACTAGAGCAGGAACAGGTTCACAGAAATAGAGATCACATGGAGGGTTATCAGTGGGGAGAGGGAATTGGGAGCATGGGGGAAAAGGTACAGGGAATAAGAAGCATAAAATGTAGGTACAAAATAGACAGGGGGAGGTTAAGAATAGTATGGGAAATGGAGAAGCCAAAGAACTTATATGTACAATCCATGGTATGAACTAAGAGGGGGAATGTTGATGGGAGGGGGGTGCAGGGCAGAGGGGCATACGAGGGGAAAAGATGGGACAACTATAATAGCATAATCAATAAAAAATATACTTAAAAACAATAGGAAGTGTATTTTAGTACATTGTGATATGCTCCCCAGATCTCCAGCCTTTTCTTTTTTAAAGATTTTATGTATTTATTTTTATTAAGAGGAGAAGGAAAGGAGAAAAATAGGGAGAGAAACATCGATGTGTGAGAGAAGCATCAAATGGTTGCCTCTCACATGCCCTCAGCTGGGGACCTGGCCCACAACCCAGGCATGTGCCCTGACTGGAAATGGAACCAGTGACTTTTCAGTTCACAGGCCAGCACTCAATCCACTGAGCCACACCAGCCAGGCAGCCACATCAACCAGGGCTTCACCCTTCCTTTTTTTTTTTTTTTTAAACTAAGGTGAAGATGGCCAATGTAGCAATCAAAAGAAATCAAGGTTAGAAGATGAAGGGGCTGAGTCATGATGCATTGCCCAGTTTCTGGGCCAGAACCAGTTTTCAGACCTAGAATCCAATGACCAAAGGAGAGGCCATGTCTCCAGGAGGAAGGACCCTGAAACATCATGGCAAGTATATATGGCAATGATAGCTTCAATCCTTCCACAAAGGCATCCACTACCATTTGGACAGACACACACAAGGGAATATTATCCAAGCAATTGGAGGACTGTGGGACACAGAGCCTGAGATGAAATTGATACTAGGGGACCCAAAACATCATCAGGGGTCCCCAGTTGGAGTGGTGGCATATGGAGATGAGGTAATAAATGGAGTCTTGGCTTAGGTTCAGTTCACAATTAATCCACTGTGTGCACATATACACCCAGTGGTAATTACCCCAATTCTCAAATGTATAAATAAAATTGACACTTGGTAGTTAACAGAATTATAATATTAGTCCCATAACCTGTAAAATAAGAGCTATAGTAACAGAAAGGCCAAATAGAAGCCTCTGAAACATCCTCTTAAACCAAGCAAAATAGCAATAAAAAACATTACCTCTTATGGGAAACTGTGGCAATCAGTAATACTCTTAAATATTTAAAGGATATCAAGATAGTGGTCCCTATCATGTTTGCATTTGATTCAGCAGGGAATTATTCATCTTTTGACAAACCACCCTAGGCCATGGTAGAGATGGAGTGCCTGACCATAAAACATCAACCACACTGACGAAACGACCCATCATCATGTGCTTGGTTTGTAAGACCCATCAAATCTTAAAGTCAGGTGGGCCCAGAAGCAATCTGCCACAAGATGGATACAGTACATTCAAGTTTAGACCCAAATAGGGCCAGATAATACAAACACGCTGCATGAGCAGGTGGCAAGACCCCCAAGTCATCTACTTCTGTTACATTTGCACCTCTCATTCAGCTTGTATCTGTTGTCATATATGCCTTTATGACCCAGATAACAGAGGAAGTTAGTTTGGTAGGTGAGTAAAAGCAGAAAATACTGTAGTTTCCTCACATAGCAGTGATCCTGACAGACAGTGGTGAAAATAAATCCTCCCCATCAGTGAACTTGGGCAGGTGCAGTATCTACTTTTGATGGAAACAGAAGTGGTCTGAGGTTAGATATATGCAGAATTGTAACTAGTGGTGAGTGAATTGGTTGGTTAGAGACCTTGAATGAGAAAGGCTGGAAAAGCAAGAATAAGAAGGCCTAAGGAAGAGGCATGAAGTATGAAGATCTTTGTATCACATGTGTATTAGTTTGCTAGGGCTGTGCCATAACAAAGTGCTACAGACTGGGTGGCTTAAACAACAAATTTATTTTCTCATCTGGGGGCTAGAAGTCCAAGATCAAGGTGTCTGCAGTTGTGATTCCTTCTAAGGCCTCTTGCCTTGGCTTGGAGATGGCTGCTTCCTTGGCAGGTCCTCACAGATCTCTCCTCTGTGTGTGTACATCTCTGGTGTCTCTTTGTGTTTCCAAATTTTCTCTCCTTACAACATTAGGTTAGGGTCCACCCTAACAACCTCATTGTAAACATAATCACCTCTTTAAAGGTCTATTTCCAAATACGGTCACATTCTGTGGTACTGTGAGTTAGGGCTCAAACATATGAATTTGTGGGGCAAGGGGATACAGTTCAGTTCACAATATGTTAATGCATATCTGAGACTCCACTACAGAAGAAGCATTACACAACCAAGAAAATGACTCAGCCGATTGATAACAGCAAGCCTCTGTCACTGACCACCCCAGAGCAGGAACAGTGGGCACATAAAGTAGCCGTAGTGGCAGTAATGGAGGCTTTTCATGAGTCCAACAGTATAGTCCAACAGCATAGGTTCCCATGCACTGAGGCTTCTCTATGTCCCCAAACTGCCTATCAAAGCGATTGAATCAATTTACACAGGAACCAAAGTGTACAGAGGTATCTGTTTTGCTGTACTCTTACCAACATTTTGTTTTTTATTGTTATTCAAGTACAATTGTCTCCATTTTCACCAACATTTTAAATGACCAATAGTTTCAATTTTGTGAGAAGAATGATAAATGGTCTTTAATTGCAGTTCAATTGGCATTTCCTTGTGTTGTATATTTCTTTGTAGGGGTTCAGAGCAGGCCTTCTCCAGCCCTGACTGGTGTGGCTCAGTAGGTTGGGCATTGTCCCACAGACCAAAAGATCACTGATTCAATTCCTGGTCAGGGCACATACCTGGGTTGAGGGCCAGGTTCCTGGCTGGGGGTGTGCGAGTCAACTGATTAATGTTTCTCTCCCTCTCTTCCTCCCTTCCCCTCTCTGAAAATAGTCTTTTAAAAAAGAAAAAAAGAACATCCCTCCCCAAAATGTGCCAAAGAAAATGTACCACTTTGGCATGTGAATTATTTGGAGCTGAAGGTAATCAAGTCCCTGTGGGCTTAGGAGAAACTTTACCATTCCTTTAAAGAATTTAAATTTGGGGTCTTGTCCACAATAAGAGTTATCACCAGAAACATTTTTTGTTTTTAAAGATTTTACTTATTTATTTTTAGAGAGAGGGGAAGGGAGGGAGGAAAAGACGGAGAGAAACATCAACGTGGATCGGTTGCCTCCCATACATTAAGCCATGACTATGGACCAAACCTGCAACCCAGGCATGTGCTCTGACTGGGATTCAAACCAGCGACCTTTCACATTGTGGGTCGAAACCCAACCAACCAAGCCACACCAGTCAGGCCCAGAAATATCTTTTTTAAATCTATCTACATGGCAGAGCAAACCACTAATTACTGAACCTCTTGCTCTTCTTATCATCCTGCAATGACTTTTCTCCCTTCTGAAGACCCAAGGCTTCTTACCTCATCCTTAGCTCAAATGTCATATATAACTCATTTTCTCTTTCTGTCTTTGAACCTCTCATATATGTGGGGCTCCTGTAAGAAGGTATGTAATTAAATTTGGTTATTTTAACCTGTCTCTTGTTGATTTAATTATTAACCAGCTGAAAGAAACTTTAGAGGGAGAGGAAAGTTTCTTCTGCCCCCACACTGCATTTATTAACAATATGTGAATTGCTTGCTATTATTCCTGCCCACATTACTACTGGGTTGTTTCCCTTTTTATTATGGATTTGTAAGAGCTTTCATATATTCTATGCATTAGTTGTCTGTTAAATGTATTAGAAATGTCATTTGCCATTTAAGTTTTGTGATGTATGTGTTTTTCCCCTTTTTTTACTCCAATGCAATTAAATTGATGAATTAAAGATAATCAAAAAAGAGATTATACGTTGCCATAAGTGGAATAAATGTTACTGGACTTGCCTTCTGATGATAAACAATTAGAAGACTGGATAAAATATATGAAACAACTGTTTTCAGATACTGGAGTAATGAGCAGTGTAGACCTATGAACCCTGAAAGAAAAAAAACAAAACAAAAAAGATGAGTTCAACACCACTTTGGATTTCTACCTAGAGTCACTTTCCAGACTTAGGATGGGGGAACCCTAGCAGAACACAGCAGTTTTGTTGAGTTGAGGAAGCAGAGAGCAACTTTGAGGACACTGAGACAGCTGCAAAGCAGAATGCCAGAGAAGAAGGAGCTACACGGGGGAAAAAAAGAACCAGAAATATGCATAGGGGTCCTATTGAGTCTGAGGCCAAATACTAAGCCACATGTGAATAGGGCGAAACTCCATAAGATTGGTGAAAGAACTTGTCAAAGATAAACAAAGCTGGACACTAGTTAAAGTGGTAAGGACATATTTTAATTGGTAATATATTACTGCAATAAAGAAGGGAGTCCAAGATGAACCATACTCAGCTTCGATTGATACAGAGGTGATGGGGCATATTAAAGAGAGAATGAGGGAGTGGGTAAGCAGGGGGAAGAAGGGGGCCTGAGCAGAGTCAGGAAATTGAAAAATTACAAAAGGTTTGGTCAGAGTAAATGCCAAGTAAGCCAACTCTGTCTTTTAGCTGGCAGTTATCTAAGTTAGGATTCTGTCTTTCCACAGAGACTGAAAGAGGAAGCCCTATCCTTGCTGATTACATTTCAAAGAAATCGCTTTCAGGTCCTTGAGAAAGACACTTTGGAGTTATAAGAGATATGGGTCAATCTCAAAGGGACAGAAGAAAGATTCAAAATTGTAAGCCCTTTTTAGTAAATACTCTAGGAAATGGTAGTCAGGGGCCTATTGTCACGTGTTCAATAGAACAAATAATACATTCTTTTGGCAGCCTTGAGCTCTCTCAGGCAAGTGCTTTAAAGGGAGTTAGGTGGCATTATATCCTAGGAATGCAGCCTTGAGCTGGTAGAAACCATGTTAGTGTTGAAGACTTTTAAAGAGATTTTATTTATTTATTTTTAGAGAGGGGAAGAGAGGGAGAGAAACATTGATGTGAGAAAGAAACATCAATTGGTTGCCTCTCCTGGGCATCACGACCAGGAACAAACCCACAACCCAGGCATGTGCCCTGACACAGAATCCAACTGGCAACCTTTCGCTTTACAGGTCAATGGCTTAACCAACTGAGCCACAGTGGTCAGGGCAGTGTTCAAGACTTTTAATGTGAGGCAAGGAGGCTGGACAAAATTATTTTTGCTGAGACTCCATATTTAAATACTTAAAACGAATGGAAGAAAAAAAAGTGTTGAAGGAACAGTATAGGTCAGTGCATTTTAATAGAGTTAGCCCTGTGAGCTCAAGCAGACAAAAAAATAGATGTAAAATCTAAATGGTACCAAATTATAACAGTTATTGTCTTAGATTTATTTAATATTTATTTTATTTTATTTTACTTCTGCATGCCTGGATTGCACATGTCTGCGTTGCAGGCCAGGTCCCCAGTTGGGGGTGTTCAAAAGGCAACCAATATCTCTTGCACATTAATGTTTCTCTCCCTCTCTCCCTCCCTTCCCCTCTCTCTAAAAGTAAGTAAATAAAAATGTTTTTAAAAAGATGTTGATAAGAAAAACTGGCAACTTTCTTCATTTTCTACTCCTCTTGGCTCACATTTAGCTCTATTTTATTTCTTCCCCATATTCTTGGGACAGTAGGAAGGAACAGATGAAATAAAGCTCAAGAAAAATTGCTGCTCAGTGGCAGAAAAAAATGGAATCTGGAAAATCCAATTTTGCTCATGATATTTCATTATAGGGAATACATTATTTTAACCAGATCAATATAACATCATTACTAAAATTGTTCTATCATGTCTTTAACCTGCATTTAAGTATGGAAAAAAGATCCCCATAGTCACCCTGATGACTCAGGCTTCAGCTTAAGTCAGGTCTGCAAAAGGGAGATAAAGATGCAAAAGTTGTCATGGAGGGGGGAAAATACTCCTTCAGCCAGAGTAGATTTCCACCCAGATGCAGTACTTGGGTATTGATTGGTGGTCAAGAGTGGGCTGATGTCAAATGGTACTCTGATGTTTGCCAGTCCCCAGGGTATCAGGGAACAGCTGGGAAGGGAGGATTTCTGCCTAGACCTCCATGTCCCAGCCCTACTCTCTGACAAAAGTGATCCTGTTAGCCAGATGGTAAGGGATGGGGAGTGGAAGGCTGGAGAAATGGAGAACTAGCCAGATTAGCACGTGGTTCCTTCATCAGAACAGGGACTCATGAATCAAAGTGAGGCACAGATGGTCTTCTGAAACCGGAAAAGCCAGCATTCGTGCTGCCTGTCACTACCAGAACCAGTAAGTGGATTCAAGGATTGAATCTTTATGAGTGCTTTATTCAGATGGCCAGCGATCGAGAAGGTGACAGTTTATGCACCCTAAAGACCACCGTCTTACATTTCATTTCAAGCCAATGTTTTTTATAAGGAGAAAAAAAAGTGTAGGTAAGAGATTTGGAATTCAGGAAACAGGTTAATCAGATAAAAGCTGCAGTCCAGCAATTTTCCTAGCATTTTTTCTTCTGCTGACCGGTGATTCTCTATCTGTGTCCTGGACAGCAGACATCTCTTCCTGAAACACATGGTTCAAATACCACCTTGACTGCCTACAGTCCTCCTGGGGCACAAAAGTTGAATTGCTTGTGATCTCCTGGAGTCAAGGTGAGTCATACCTTCAGTTCCTGAAACAATAGCTTTTTACATGCATAATTACTAAGCTTATTAACTACAACTTAAAACTAAAAATTTGTCAACTCTGAGTTCCCCCATCGCTTCCAAGTAACTAGAGAAACCCCCAGCACTTTTAATCCTTGTACAGCCAGACTGCTTAAAAAAAAGAAAAGAAAAGAAAGGGAGGGAGGGAGGGAAAGACATGGAAGATATGAAAGGTCCTTGCTTGGGCACAGTGCTACATCTTGACATTCCTTCCCAGTTACACTAGGGTTCATCTCCCTCTTTTACAATTTCCTGAATTAGGTTTCATACTTTGCCTCTTTCTTTGGTCTACCCTCGCCCATCTGTCTCACATATTAAAGAGAATTGGCTGAAATATGATCTATTGGCTGCAGCCAGAAATTTCTCTCCTATGGGTTCTTGCTGAATATTTCAGCTGAATTCCCATTAACAGTAGAAAAATTCCATTATTAACATACTCAGTAATGTTAAGACTTGACCTGGGGGCATGGAATAGTAATTACTGCTTGATTCTGACCCCATCCTTAAGTTGTTGTGAAGGGTGAGAGAACCCTTTGTCACTAGCACTGACTGTGCACTCATAGCAACAGGTGTGCAAGATCAGGTGTAAGAGATACCCCTTGGCTCTGACCAAGGAGAGTGGCTTTACGAAGCACCAGAGGGATAAATGGCTTACCAGAGCTACCTGCGCCTAGAATGACTTCCTAGAGTGTGATGGGGGCTTTGTATTGATCTCCCCACTGCAGAGCGTAAAATGTCCCTAACGGTGCAATGTAAGGGAAAAACTGTTGGATTGGGTAGCGATTGATATGGTTTTCATTCTGCCTCTGCCAATAATTTGCTACGTGGCTTTTGTAAGTTGCTTTACCTCTCTGAGTCTCAAATTCCTCCTCTGTAGAATGTAGATGATACTGTCTATTTCTCAGGGTTTTTGAAAGGTTCAAGCAGAACAGTGCTGTGATAGTGTTTTTAAGAAGCATAAAGGGTTATAAAATAGAATAGAGTATAAAGTTCCCAGACAGAGACTTCTACTCTTGGTTCTGTTCTCCCAAGAGTTGATTTTATTCTTAGATAGGCTCAATCCATGGTATGACAAATTGATACCAGCAGCTCCAGACTTATATTCTCCTAGTGTAGTAACCCCAGTATTTTGAAAGCCTTTTTTTTTTTTTTACTAATACCTTCAGTTTTCACTAGGACTAGATTACAAACTATATTACGATTCAACCCCAGTCAAATGGCTGGGACAGCTTCAGGTCTAACCACATGAATTATAATTAAGAGTAAAATTAGATTCTGTTACCAAATGCATGGATACTAGAAAGACCAAAACAATATTACAATACCCTGTAAGGTAATGTAGAGGAATTAGAAGTTCGTTTTTTTAAAGATTTTTTTGTTTATTTTTGGAGAAAGGGGAAGGCGGGGGGAGAAAGAGAGGAAGAGAAGCATTGATCAGTTGCCTCTCACACACCCCCAACCAGGGACCTGGCCTGCAATTCAGACATGTACCCTAACCAGGAATCAAACTGGTGAGTTTTAGGTTTATGGGACAAGGCTCAACCCACTGAGCCACACCAGTCAGGGCAAGAAATTAGAAGTTTTGATGAAAGGGGGGAACATAAGGCATTTGTGATGGAGGCCACATTGAAGACTTCCTCAGAATGCCCTTTTATGGAAAGAGAGAAGGCTGCCTAGGAACAATACCACTCCTCTATTCCCTACAAATCCTACTGTACACAGGAAACAATACCCTCTGACCACAGTGACCAAAGAGATGTGCCTGTCCACTGCTTGGCCAGATGCCTACTGCCTCACTGTGATCTGGGGAGAGCCTCTGAGGGAAGACATGGTTTCCCTCCTTAGGGCTATTTCACTGGTGTCTGGATTAAGCAGGAAAAAATACAAAAGATGTAAGTCTGTTAACATATCTGGAGCTAAAAATCTGGAACTAGTGAGATATGGAGAAGTGTGTGCATATGTACGCATACACATAACTACAGGAAATGAATGATGGATTAGAAGAGAGGTGGGGGAGAAAAAAAAGAGAAGAAAAGACAGTTTGGCTTTCTGCATAGGTTTCATTCTTGTTGCCTTTCTTCTCTTATTACTGCTTTTATTAGGATACTGACTAGACGGTGACAAAAGTATCAGTGGCTTAATCAAAGTAGTTCTGTTTCTCTTCCAGGTAAAAGTCTGAACTGATAGACCATGCAGGACTGGTTGGGGCTTTGTTCCCTAGAACTCAGTTCTGTCCAACTTGTTACTCCACTCATGGTATTACACTCCGGCCACAGTCAAAGTTGACTCACTATTACTATACTGCAAAGAGGAAGAGAAAGCCAAGCTGCTTCCTATTAAAGGTGTGACCTGAGAATTGCCAACATTTCCACTCACTTTCCTTTGGGTAGCCAGAATATAGTCACATTGTCATATACAGCTGCAAGGGAGGTTAAAAACGTACTATAGCTGACTGCCAAGCACCTGGCTAAACCTAGGGGGAATTCATTACTTCATTATGGACAGATGGGTATATTGCAATCACTCTCCTTCACCCTTCCAACTAAAGTCAGCTTCTACCCATTCTCCCTTGAAACTCTGCATCCATAAAAATTAGCTTCTGTGATCTCTTTTAAGAGGCCATTCCAAAAGAGAGAAAGAAAGAAAAGCTATTCCTTAACCTCTTCCTTGGTTAAGGAAGCAGTTAGCTTCCATGGTTCTTTGAACACTTTTTTTAAAAAATGGACTTGAGAGAGAGAAATATTGATTTGTTGTTGCACTTATTTATGCATTCATTGGTTGATCTTGTATATGCCCTGACTGGAGATAGAACTCACGACCTTGGCATATCAGGATGATGCTCTAACCAAGCTATCCAGCCAGGCCCTTTTTCAAAATTCTTATGGCCCTTAGACTGGTATTTTAGTTACATGGGTTCCTGTACAAGCCTACAAATTTCTTCAGGGCAGGAATAAAGTCCAAGTCAGATCCCTGCTGTCTACCACACCTATCACACAGTAGGACCCAAAAAAATGATTGCTGATTTAGTGAACATTCTTCTGTTTTCTGAACTTTTGAGGGTAAGTTGGAAATACAACTATAATGTTGGAAAATTAGAAACCCCTAAATGGACTTCTCCTACATAACTATATTTTTAAATTATAGTTTAACAGAGATGGGTGGGTGGGCTGGAATGGGAGTAAAAGATTGAAACTATACTGAATAATCTAAAATTAAAAAAAAAAGAAATTTTTAAATAAAAATGATAAAGTAAGGAAAAAAAATTATAGTTTAACAGAGACATTCTTAAATGCCTGGAGGACAGGAATAAAGGAAGAAAAAAAGGATCAGAAAAGAAAAAATAAAACAAAACTCCAGGTCTTTGCCGTGATCTATGTCGGATCACTCCTTCCATACTTAGCAAAGTTGTTTACAACTCTGCCTTGACCTCTACTTCATGTGTGCTCTGAGCCTAAACATCAGCCAAAGGTGAAAGCTTATGGTCTTAGTTCTCTAAGCACATGTTCCTTCCTTTCCCATGTATGTGTCTTTCTAGACTATCTGGTATACACAAAAACTTTTCAAAGCCTTTATTCCCCTCAAAATCTCACTTCCTAGAATTTCCTCACAGGCTTTTGGTGCATCTATTGTTTGCTGCACTGTTTTGTTTTGTTTTGCCTAGAGAGTAGCAATTTGTTCATTTGTCTTTCAATGTTTTATGTAGTCCCTCTGCCCTGATAGGGTTCCAAGTTAGGTGAAAAAAAGGGAAGCCCTTTGCATCAGTCCTTAAGAAAAACCCCAGTCACGTCAAAAAGAGAACTTCTATTCCTTTGGAACAAGGTCTTCCAGAAGCAGGTATCCACACTGAAAATATGGGTTGCCCTCTTTTTTTTCTTCTTTTTAACATATGAGACTGTCTATTTTATTTTTAAGGCAGTATTTATTTTTATTTATTTATTTATTTTTCAATTACAGTTTACATTCAATAGTATTCTGTGTTAGTTTCAGATGTACAGCCTAGTAGTTAGAAAATTAATTATTTTAGTCCTGGCTGGTGTGGCCAAGAGGATTGAGCACCAGCCTGTGAACTAAAGGGTCACTGGTTTGATTCCCAGTTAGGGCACATGCCTGGGTTGTGGGCCAGGTCTCCAGTTGCGGGGGGTGAGACGCAACCACACATTGAGGTTCCTCTTCCTCTCTTTCTCCCTTCTCTCCCCTCTCTCTAAAAATACATAAATAAAATCTTTTAAAAAATTAAAAAATAAAAAAGAAAGAAAATTACTTATGTTAGCCCTGGCTGAGTAGCTTAGTTGGTTAGAGCATCATCTCAATACACCACGGTTGCATGTTCAATCCCCAGTCAGAGCACATAAAAGAATCAACCAATGAATGCATAAATAAATGGAACAACAAATCCAATGTTTCTCTCTCTCTCTTCCTCTCTCTAAAACCAATCAATAAATAAAACTTTTTTAAAAAGATGAAAAAATTATGTACTTTACAGAATAGTCCCCTCAATGTTTCAAGTACCCACCTGGCCCCATACATAGTTATCATGATATTATCAGCTAATTCCTTATGCTGTAAGCTACATCTCTATGACTATTCTGTAACTACTAATTTGTACTTCTTAATCCCTTCACCTTTTCCACCCAGCCCCCAACCCCTATCCCCTCTGACAACTGTCTGTTCTCTGTATCTATGAGTCTGTTTCTATTTTGCTTATTTTCTATTTTAGGTTCCACATATAAGTGAGATAATTTGGTATTTGTCTTTCTCTAACTCATTTTGTTAAGTATAATGCTCTCTAGATCCATCCATACTATTGCAAAAGATAAAACTTCATTATTTTTTATGGCCAAGTAGTATTCCACTGTATATATGTACCACAGGTTTTTTATCCACTCATCTATTTATGGGCGCTTGGGTTGCTTCCATATCTTGGCTATTGTAAATAATGCATCAATGAACATAGAGGTGCATATATTCTTTCAGGATAGGTGGCCATCTTTAAGATTGCTTCAACCAAGTGAACACAGTGGAACAGGGTAAGTAAAAACAGCACAAAGATTTCCTATTTGTTTCAGTGATCTTTCTCCTGGTTAAACATTCACTTGGTTGCTGTAAACTTTTGACTAGCTCCCAGAGTTCTGGTAAGGTTGAAACTGTTTTTGCCAGGTTTTTTCAGTGTTTCTGAGGAGGCACAGGCCTCATACACTGCCATTTTCACTGATGCCACTCCTGTCTTCCATGCCTTTTTACTATACTTTATCTCTTTGTGTTATTCTCTGGGTGACTTTCTTAGAATCATCTTCTAATTCATTAATTCTCTCTTTGTGTCCATTTAAGACAGTGTATCTTGTTAATTGAGATTTTTCCTCCCCAATAACTATACTTTTCTAGTTTAGGAAATCCTTCTCAGGATTCCTGATTGATTCATTTACATTTATTTTTTAACTTTTCATTTTGAAATAATTTTTTTAGAGAGAGAGAGGAAGGGGAAGAAAGGGAGAGAGAGATCGATTTGTTGTTCCACCTATTTATGCATTCATTGGTTGATTCTTTTTTTTTTTTTTTTTAATTTTTTTATTTTTTAAATATATTTTATTGGTTATGCTATTACAGTTGTCCTATTATCCCCCTTCATTCCCCTCCACCCTGAATACCCTCTCCCACCCACATCACC
>JAPYXV010003021.1:0-12628 GCA_028533065.1 Trachops cirrhosus
GGAAATGGGAGGGAGGTGGGGAGGGCTGGGGTGTTGGGCTGAGGTGGGGGGAAAAGGCAGAAAACTGTACTTGAACAACAATAAAAAATGAAAAAATAAATAAAATACTTTTAAGTAGAAATAAAATAAAATCAATTAACATAGCTTTAAGAAATTAGGATATAGAAAATACACTTGTTTTGTTCTTTAATAAACTCTCTCTATTTTTTACCCTATCTCTGAAACTTTAAGTTCATCCTCAAGTCCTTTGGAGAATATTTATTGGAAGCAAATATGAGAATACAAAATAAAGACGTTTAATGATTAGATGAACATTAGTGATAGATCAGAGATGGAATAAAGGTCAGGGGTTTCTACTGAGTATATTACTTAATAAGAAAACAGTGTTGTTTATATCTTGAAGTGTCTGATTCTTGGTTGGACAGGCAGATGGGGCTTGAGGGAAGGATGTTGTTAAGGATGATTAGGAGGCTTTTAAAAAAGTGTATAGCCAGATAACAGGTCTTAATAACTTTTAGTTGAAAAAAATGGATGGGTTGACAAAAGTTGAAGAAGTTTAAGAGAGGTAGTATCAGAATATAGACTTCAGTCTTATCATGTTAGTTTTAGGTGGCAGCAGATAATCCAAGTTGAAGTTTGCATAGAAATTTGGAAATACGGGATTGGAGATTGGGAGAGTCAGGGCTGGATTATGGATGATGTAGTCTTTCAGACACAGATGAGAGCATGAACTAGGAGAGTGGGTGCATTTTCTGAGGGAAAAGCTATAATGAGAGGAGTGGGAAACTAAGGATTGAGTCATGGGTACCTCCTTCAATTAGGTATCATTTAGGTATTTAGGTTTTTCTGGCAGGTAAGAAGAACATTCAGTTAAAATTGTGGTAGTTATAATATTCTGAATGTTCTTTCAGTGGAGCAAGATATTTTTGGTACCAAAATAAAGTTGCCATTTTTTATTCTTTAAAATTATAAATGCCTTAAAAAGCTGTAGTTGTTTCCCTAAAAAAGATTTCTTTCAAATGATACCTCAAAAGTGTAATAGTTATTTTAGCTAATATTCATTTTCCTTAATTAGATAGAATGTTACATAAAATTTTGTTTTTCTCTTATTACACACCTAAATCGAAAATATTTGCTTTCTGAATGTGGCTTACTATATGATATCCAGTTTTTATGTGTTCTTCATCTTCAACTAATCACTAGGTATCACACTTGCACAGTTTACTTAAAAAATTATGGACATACCAACAAGAAGGAAATGAGCATTGTTACTATGAAAGCTAGTTAATCCTTATATTTTAATCAAGATCTGAATCTTTCTAAATAAAATGAATATTTCTTAGAAATACTAGCTCACCAATAACTTATTTATTTATTTTTATAGAGAGAATTGGGATTAAAACGGGACATAAATGACCTTGTAAAACGGAAGATTGCAGTAGATGAAGAAAATGCTTTCTTAAGGAAAGAATTCTGCGACTTGCAGAAGAAATTTAAAGATAAAAGGCAAGAAGTTAAGGTGTGTTGACTTGAACATAGTTTTACAGTGCTATTGCTTTGAAGTCCTACTTTAAGCTTTGTCAGCTTTTGTGGCACAGAAAGTGACAAGCTTGGAGGAAAAATTGCCTTAGGCCCTGCTGTACCACAGTTTTTTCACATGAGAAAACTCTGAGAAAGATGCTTTAAAGCTAATACTCCAAGCTTTATAACTTTCAGATAAATAGTTAATGATGGAAATGGAGCTAAGAAAGTAGGAGTGTGAATATGTGGCTTCTTGTAATTAGATTCTGATGGGACTGGCATTATTAATTGATAAAACGTAGGTCTGGGAGGATATGTCTGTGTGGGTCTCAAAAATAACTGGGGACAGCATCAAAGGCAGCTTGATCAATTAATGGTCTCTTTGCAAATGTGTACTCATCAAAGCTGTCATCCAGTGAAAAAATATGACCCATCCACCTGCATGAAAAGAGGCCAATAAAAATATACAGGTGACCTTGGCTATCAAATATAGAAGAAGCTGCTGTGAGGGTAAAACTGCAGTTTATATTTGCTGATTAGTTCTCATCATTTTTTTTTGTTTGTTATTGGCCCTGTGGTATTGTTCTGCAGGACACGAAAGAGAGTGTACAGAATAAGGAAGAGCAAAACAGACTGCTTATAAAAAATCTGGAAGAGGAAAATGAGAAATTAAGTACCCGCTGCACTGACCTGGTAAATGACCTAGAGAAACTGAAGAAACAGGAAGCACATTGGAGAAAAGAAAAATATAGCACTGATGCAAAAATAAAGGTATGCATTGAGAATGGAATTCACGCTGTTATTTTGAATTCAACTTCTTATACGCCCCTTATTACATGTTGTTTTCTTTAAATAATAAGTTATATATTCAAATCCACCAGTGGGGACTAGCATTAATTTATATTCCTTCGCTTAAGACCCACAGCTTTTAAAAAATTGATGTTTCAAAGCAGGAAACTGACTTCAAATAGTTATCTAAAATGTAATCATTAAAAAATAAAGGATATTGCATTTTGAAATAAAACATGTTGAAAAACATTTGGAATTATGAGTTTCCACTTTTTTCAGTTAGGGCTTAAATTTATAAATACAGCTAGAATTCATTGTTATATAGTTTTAAAACTATTTTCAAGGCCTTAAAAAATAAAAATGTTGCAAAAACACAAGACAGTTAAAAAATACTAATATGTACTTTGAGGGTAGTGTTTTCTTTGGCTTAAGAGAACCTATTCATAGTAAAATTTTATTTCATAGAATATAAAAGTATAATTAACTTCTATAATATTTTTATACTGTTTTGCTCAGTGTTTTTCAAAATAATACTTTTTTAGTAACTTTCTCTGTCCTGGGAGTGTTTTTGTTCAGTTTTTGTCTGTGAAATTTCAGGTTTCTATTTTCCATAGATGTTGCTGAAAAGGCCAGAAATGGATTTTTGTGCTAGTAAAAATATGATAGTTGTTTTATGTATGCACATATAAAAAGAATGTATAACATAAGACCCAGCTGGGTGGCTCAGTTGATTGGAGTGTCGTCCCATACACCAAAAAGGTTGCAGGTTCAATTTTTAGTTGGGGCACTTGCCTGGGTTGAGGGTTCGATCCCTGGTCAGCAACTGATCAATGTTTCTCTCCTACGTAAATATTTCTCTCTCTCTCTCCTTCTCTTTCTCTTTTCTTCCTTTCTTTTTAAGATCAGTGAACATATCCTTGGGTGAGGATTAAAAGATTATCGAAAAAGTATATAATGTGAGTATATGTATATATGTGCATATATAGCTAGTAAGTATGGGAAAGTGTGTATGTCTGTACTCACGTGTGCGTGATAATTTAAATTAGAGGAGAAATGATGTGTCTTTCTGAGTGCATGGTTCAATTCATAGCAGATTTTTAAGGAAATACATTAAATCTTTTGGTGCAAATTAGAGAAATGACTGAGCCATTTGGAGAATTGAATTCTGATGCTTATATTATTTCTGCTTCCCTACAATCTTTAAGCATTTTGGTAGTACAATAAGGGTAAATGGTGCTTCCTTGTGTTACCTATAGCTATTAATACATGATTGTTTAGTGATAATGTTCATTTCCTTATTTGCCTTTGATATAGTCCATTCTGTGATTGCTCTGATTTTTTGTTCTGTGACTTTTTGGGGGGGCGGGTATTTGTAGGCATACTTTAATTTGTAGGCATCTCATTAATTTGCAGGCATACTGTGTTCTGGATAGTAATGCTTTCTTATGTATACCTTCTGTTTTATCAATCTTGAATAAGGGGAATTGGACTTTCAAAAGTTTATGAATTTTGAGTCAATTTTATTATTCTGTAATGTTTTGCTTTAACTATCATATATGCTAAAGGTTTTCCTATCCCAAAATCTTTATATAGAATTCATTTTTGGTTATGGTGTTATGTATACCATTTACTCAGTAGTTTTTTGATTTGTGATGCAATCTCCCAATTTCCATGTCTTTCAGTTTGTTTTGGGCTTCCTATTATATTTATGATTTTAGGTATTGCAGTTTTATGGTTTAACCCATTATTTGTTAGAAAAGTCTATTTCTTTGTTCTTCTTTTTCTAAGTCATGAGCGCTATATGTGCCTCCTCACTATATTTTAATATTTAAAAATCATTTTATTAGTTTTACTGAAAAATTCTTTTAGAAAGCAGGTTAGACCTATACTTAATTTATGAAATAATTTTGGGAGAATTGTGATCCTACTATTTATGAATGTCAAATAAGGTTTTGTAAATTTATTGAAATAGCATTATCTACTTTTATTAGATTTATTCCTAGCTACTAAGTCCTATAAAAGGATTGTGTTATAGTAAATAATATATTTAATTATATTTTAATTGATTAATTCTAGAATGCAGGTATATTACTGATTTTTTTTGTCTTGAGCTTTTCTTTTATTCAGTTTTAAAGTATTTTTTTATTTTGCTATTACAGTTGTCCCATTTTTCTCCCCTTTCTCCCCTTCCACCCTCTCCCCCCACCCTCTAGCATGCCTCCCCACTTAGTTCATGTCTGTGGATTGTACATATAAGTTCTTTGGCTTCTCTACTTCCTATACTGTTCTTAACCTTCCCCTGTCTATTTTGTGCCTACCAATTATTTTCTTACTCTCTGTATTCTTTCTCCTACTCTCTCCCTTCCCCCTTCCCGCTGGATAGAGTAATCTTGGATGTAGGTCCTTGCCTTTCATGACTTCAAATACTTCTTTCCAGCCGCTTCTTGCCTATAAAGTTTCTTTTGAGTTAGTTTTTTGGGTACTCTTTTGTAGGTAACTGTCTCCTTTTCTCCTGATGCTTTTAAGATTCTCTACTTATCTTTAATCTTGAGTAATTTAATTATGATGTGCCTTGGTGTGTTCCTCCTTGGGTCCAACTTGTTTGGGACTCTCTGAGCTTCCTGGATTTGCATGTCTATTTCCTTCACCAGGTTGGGGAAGTTTCCTTTCATTATTTTTTCAAATAAGTTTTCCATGTGAAAATAAGCTCTTCCTCTTCTTCTGACACTCCTATGATTCAGATGTTAGAATGTTTAAAGTTGTTCCAGAGTTTCCTGAACCTTTCCTCAGTTTTTTGAATTTTTGTTTCTTCATTCTGCTCTGGTTGAATGTGTATTTCTTCCTTCTGTTCCAAATTGCTGACTTGAGTCCCAGTTTCCTTCCCTTTACTGTTAGTCCCCTGTATATTTTTCTTTATTTCACTTTCTATAGCCTTTACTTCTTTCTTTATTTTGCTCCCATACTCAATCATTTCTGTGAGCTTCATGATTGCCAATGTTTTGAACTCTGCTTCTGATAGGTTGGCTATCTCCTCGTCGCTTAGGTTTTCTTCTGGAGTTTTTAATTTGTTCTTTCATTTGGGCCATATGTCTTTGTCTTGATGCATCTGCTTTGTTGTAAGGGGCAGAGCCTTATGTATTCATGAGTGGGGCAACCCACTTCGCTCTTTTGTGGTGCTGTATGTGGGAGAGTGATCATAGAGGGCACAATGCTGCTTGCTCAGCTGTCATCCTGCTTTCAGTCACTTCCCCACTACCCACAAATGACTTGTACCGTTATGGTGCCGATTCCGATGTGGGTGGGTGGGTTTATGTATGTTGGGCCCCTCCATTGGACTCTTCTGTGAGACTGGGGGTTTCTCTCACCACCTCAACCCCCACAGGTTTTTATAGCCAGAAGTTTTGAGGCTTTATTTCCCTGTGCTGGAACCCTGGGTTGGGCAGTCTGTCTTGCTCCCCAGTTTTCCTTCCCATATTATCTGCACACATGTGGAACTGCCTTTCTGCAAATTGCCACCTTGCCTGCCCTTTTTGCTAGCTGCCACCTTGCCACACGTCTTCTCTGCCCTGGCTTCCTGTCTCCACCTCTCCTACCAGTCTGGATGAATGTTTCTTCTTTAACTCCTTGGTTGTTGGATTTCCATAGAGTTCGATTTTCTGGTAATCCTGGTTGTTTTTTGTTTTTAAATTGTTTGTTATTCTTCTTTTGGTTGTACAAGGAAGCATAGCCTATCTGCTTACCCCTACATCTTGGCTGGAAGTTGGAGCTTCTTTTCAACAGTTTTTGCTAAATGTCTTAGTTCTAATAATTTGTACATTTTCTGCATTTTCGTAAGTTATATAATTATGTTGTATCAATAAGAAAACTTTGATTCTTTCCTCTCTAAAGTATTAGCATATAATTTACATATATTGTATTTAATCTATTGAAAGTATACAGTTCAATGGTTTTAGTTTATGCATAGTTGAGCAACTATTACCACTATTACTTTGAAGTCATTTTCATCATCCCCAAAAGAAACCCTGTAACCTTAATCAGTCATTCCTCATTTACTCTTAGCTCCACTAAGGTTTAGTAGATAACCACTAATCTACTTCCTTTCACTATAGATTTGTCTATTCTGAATATTTAATATAATTGAAATTATAGTTTAGGGTCTTTTGTGGCTGACCTAGAATAATGTTTCTGGGACTTTTCCATGTTGTATCGGGTACTGTATTAGTGCTTCATTCCTTTTTATTGTTGATTAATATTCCATTTCATAAATATCCTACATTTTATTTATCAACAGTATGTGGACATTTGTGTTATGAATAATACTGCTATGAACATTTGTGTATAAGATTTTGATATATATATACACACACACACTTACTTGTGTGTCTTCATTCCTTAGGTATATAGTAAGAAGTGAGATTACTGGGTCCTAATGTAACTCTGTCCTTAAGTGTTTGAGGAAATGTCTGATTGTTTTCAAAAGCAGCTGCACCAAAATAATGATAAGGATTTGTGTATTGTTGATAGTTTCAGGGTTCAGGAGATTTTTAAGCTTGCTTTTAAAAGGAGACAGCATATGAACTGTTTCTTGAAATTCTTGGAGTAGAAAGGAAGCAGTGGCTTCCCAATCTCATTACTTCAAACTGTATCTACCTGTTATTAACACTATGAACATTTTGGCAGTTGTTGTTAATTAGAATGTTTATTAATACTAATGTTAAAAAAGCAACTGCACCGTTGTACATACTGAACAGCAGCACATGAGGGTTGTGATTTCTCTGTCCTTGTCAACACTTGTTGACTTGTGTGCCTTTTTAATTATAGCTATTCCTGTGGATGCGAAGTGGTTTCTCGTTGGGTTTTGATTTATATTTCTTTGGTGGCTGATGACGTTGACAGTCTTTTCAGGTGTTATTGGCTATTTGTATGTCTTTGAAGAAATGTGTATTCATTTCTTTTGCTTATATTCTGTATATAAGTCTCTTTTTAGTTGTAAAATTTAAAACTATTTTCTTCAGTCCTCTTAGATGTTTTTTTCTTCTGTAATGACATTATTTGGGGAACAAATGTTTTACATTTTGATGACATTGAATTTATCTATTTTTTGATTCCTGTGCTTTCTGTGTCATATCAGAAAAACTATTGCCTAGTTCAAGATGGTGAGGATGGACACTTATGTTTTCTTCTAATAGTTTTATATCTTACATTTAGTTCTTTGATCTATTTTGATATGAGTTTTGCATATCATGTTTGATAGGAATCCAATTTCATTTTTTTACATGTGTTATTCATTTGTTCCAGCACCATTTGGTAAAAGACCATTGTTCCACCACTGAATTATCTTGGCATTTTTATTGAATATCAATTGACTCTAAACATAAGGGTTTATTTCTGGAATTAAATTTTGTTCCTTTGAACTATACATTTATTCCAGTGTCTCTGCCACATTCTCTTGATTATTATAGATTTATAGCAAGTTTTGATATTGGGATGTGTTTGCCCTCCATATTTATTCTTAGTTTTCAGGATTGTCTATTCTCGGTGTCTTGCATTTCCATATGAATTTTAGAGTCAGCTCTTTCATTTCTTGCAAAAAAAAGCAAGCGGAGATTATTTTATTAAGGATTGCATTGAATCAGAATATCAATTTTGGGAGTATTACTGTCTTAACAATATCATATATTCTGATGAATCAACATGGAATGTTTCATTAATTTAGGTCTTTAATTGCTTTCAACAGTGTTTTGTATTTTTGGAATAAAACTTGGCACTACTTTGGGGTATGTATTCCTAAATATTTAATAATTTTATGCTATTCTAAGTGCAATTATTTCTTAATTTTTAAAAGATGGTGTACTTTTAATGTATGATACACAGTTGATTTTTGTATATTTATCATGTAACCTGCAAACTTGTTGAACATACTGATTCCTTAAGATGTTCTGTGTGTAAGATCATGTTGTCTTCAAGAAGAAATGTTTAGTTTTCATTTTTAATCTGGATGCTTTTAAATCTCATTTTGTTGTGTGTTGCCCTTGCTAGAACTTTTAGTACAAAGTTGAATAGAAAAAGAGATAGTGGACATCTATGTTTTGTTCCTGATCTCAGGGAGAAAGGATTCACTTTTTACCCTGGAGTATATTAGTTGAGCTTTTTGTTGATGCACTTTTAACAGATTGAAAAAGTTGTTTTGTGTTCCTGGCTTGTTGATAGGAAATTTTTTTTTTAAATCACAAAAGGATGTTGTACTTTGGCAAATGCTTTTCCTGCATCTATGGAAATGATCATATGGTTTTTATCTTTTATTCTGTTGATATGGTGAATTACATTATTTGATTGATTTTGAATGTTAAAGTAACCTCTAATTGCTGGGATTTCATTATCTGGTTTTGTTATCAGGATAATGCTGTTCCTACAGAATGAGTTAGAAAGTATTGCTTCTTATATTCTTTGGAAGAGTTTGACAAGGACTGGTATTAATTTTTAAAAAACATTTGGTAGAATTACATGACCATCTGGTCATGGAATATTCTATTTTGGGAGGTTCTTTTTCCTTACCTGAGGACATGCTTATTGATCTTAGAGAGAGGGGAAGAGAGAGGGAGAGAAACATTGATGTGAGAAAGAAACATTGATCAGTTGCTTTCAACATGTGCTCTGACCAGGGATTGAATCCATAACCCAGGTATGTGCCTACACTGGGAATTGAACAGCTCTACAGGAAGATGCTCTAACCAACTGAGCCATACTAGCCAGGGCCTATGTTGGGAAGTTTTGATAACTAATTAAAGCTACCACTTATTATAGGTCTATTGAGATTTTCTTATTTCTTGAGCTGGTTTAGGGAAAATGTGTTTCTAGGAATTTGTTCATTTTATGAAGGTTATTTAATTTTTTAAGATGCAGTTGTTTATAGTATTTTTAATAATCCTTTTTCTCTATGGTTAGTAGTAGTTTAATTTTTGGATTTTTATTCATGTAATCCTTTCTCTTCTTTTTTGTTGTCAGTCTGTGTGAAGGTTTGTTAATTTTGTTGCTCTTTTTAAAGAATCAACTATTGCTTCTCTCTATTGTTTTGCTATTTTCTTTTTAAAAAATTTCCATGCTACTCTTTATTATTTTGTCCCTTGGGATTTACTTTGTTACTCCTTTTGTGTTTCTTTAATGTTAAAAATTAGATTATTGATTACATATATATCTTTTTTGATTTTGGCATTTATAGCTAAGCTATAAATTTCTCTTTGAGCACTGCTTTTGCTATATCCTGTAAGTTTTGATATGTTATATTTTTGTTTTCATTCTTCTCTGAATATTTTATAATTTCCTTGTGATTTGTTCTTAGTCTTATTAGTTGTTTAAGAGTGTATGTTTTGATTACCACATATTTTAAAAATTTCAGTTTTTCTTCTGTTACTGAGTTTTAGCTCCATTCCATTGTGGTTGGAGAAGCTCCTTTGTATTATTTTAATGTTTTTAAGTTTGTTGGGTCCTGGCTGGTGTGGCTCAGTGGACTGAGCACCCATCTGTGAACCAAAAGGTCACCAGTTCGATTCCCGGTCAGGGCATGTATCTGGATTATGGGCCAAGTCCCCAGTAGGGGACATGCAAGAGGTAACTACACATTGATGTTTCTCTCCCTCCCTTTCCTTCTCTAAAAATTTATTGGGAGCTGTTTTATGGACTAATTTATGGTTTAGTATGGGAAATGTGCCATGTGTACTTGAGAAAAATGTGTATTCTTCTTTTTGGGAGTGCAGTGTTTTGTTTTATATATATCTGTTAGTTTAACTTCATTAAGCGTGGTGATCAGGCCCTCTATATTCTTATTTGACCTTATGTTGAAATGTTTTAATCATTATTTAAAATGGATTACCTAAAACTATTATTGTGGAACTGTATTTTCTCCTTCAATTCTATAATTGCTCACTTTATATAATTTAGGGCTCAGTTGTTTGGTGCATATATGTTTATAGTAATTGTATCTTGATGAATTGATTCTTTAAAATATAATGTTCTCTTTTGTCTCTTGTAACAGTCTATTTTGTTCAATATTATTATATCCATCTCAGCTCTTTATTGCATTGTTACTTTCATACAATACAGAGTAGGCAAAAGTAGGTTTACATTTGTATGCAAAATAATTTATTCTTATACTGTTATTTATTAATTATTATATTATTTTCTACACGAATAACTGTAAGCCTACTTTTTCCCTTTCCTATATATTTTTCCATCCTTTTAATTTTCAATCTATTTTTATCTAAAATTAGTCTTTTAAATATCATAGAGTTGTATATTTTCTTTATCTATTCTTTATTAATCTACTTTTTATTGAAGTGCTTAATCCATGTACATTTAAATAATTACTGGTAAGGAGGGACTAACTTCTGACAGTTTTTAATATGTTTGCTGTAAGTCTGATAGATTTTTTTCTCTATGATTTTCACTATTACTTTCTTCCTTTGTGTTCGGTTGAATTTTTATAGCAGCACCTTCTTATTTTCTTCTCACTTTTGTTTATATTGTATTAATATAAATTTTTTGTGGTTAGCATGGGGGTTACATTTATCATGCTAAACTTACAACATAATTTAAATTGATACCAACTTATCTTCTGTAGCATAGTCAATTTTACTCCTATATTGCTTTTCCTTTATGTTATTTTTATCACAAGTTACACTTTTACAGTTGTGTGCCATATAGCATAGATTTGTAATTTTATGTGCTTGTTAGTGAAATCATGTAGGAAATGAAAAGTAGAGTTACAAACCAACATGCAATAATACTGGCTTTTACATTTGCCCACACATTGACCTTTAATAGAGATTCTATTTCTTCATAGGGCTTTGTTACTCTCTTGCATCCTTTTATTTCATTCTGAATGATTAACAATCTCATAGCACAGATCCAGTAATAACTCACTCAGTTTTTGCTTATCTGTGAATACCTTACACTCTAAATTTTGAATGACAGTTTTGCTGGGTTTAAAATTCAAGGTCAACAATTCTTTTATTTTAGTACTCTAAATATGCAATCTCATTGCCTTCTGGCTTTCATGATTTCTTATGATAAATCACCTATAAATCTCTCATTAATGATTTCTTGAATATAACATGGCACTTTCTGTTGTATTCTACACTCTTTCTTTGCTTTTAGTTGAATTTCAAAGTTTGATTATGGTGTCTTCATATGGGTCTCTTTCTACTGATCTTACCTGGAGCTTGTTGAGATCTTTAAGTTTTTAGATGCATATCTCTCATCAAAATTGGGAAGTGTCTGGCCACTATTTTTTTAAATCTTATTTCTGTGCTCTTTGCTGTTTCATTTCCTTTTGAAACTCCTGTAATATGTATGTTGGTTTGCTTAATGGTGCCACTGTTCCCATAGTCTCTGTTCATTTTTCTTCATGTTTGTTCTGCTCAGATTCAATAATTAACTTGTTATATCTTCCAGTTTGCTGATTCTTTCTTCTGTCTTCTTATATTTCTGGTTGAACCCTCTAGTGAATTGTTAATTTTTGTTATTTTGCTTTTTAACTCTGGCTGGCATTTGGTTCTTTTTTTATAATTTCTATTTTATTGTTCTTTTTTAAGTTTAGGCATTGTTTTTCTTGATTTCCCTTAATTCTTCCTTCATCATTTTCTTTAGCACTTTGAGTATGTTTAAGATGGTTGTTATAAAGTTGATACTGAGTTCCGGCCAAGATGGAGTCATAGGTAGAAATGCTTTGCTTCTTTGCACTACTGAAAGAAGGATAACAACCAATTTAAAAACAGTGAACAACCAGAACTGCCAGAAAATCAAACTGAATGGAACCCTGACAACCAAGGAGTTAAAGAAGCATTCATGCAGGTCAGTAGGAGGGGCAGAAGACCGGTGGCAAGGCAGAGGACCATGTGGGGGAGATAGGTGCTGGCTGAAGAGAAACTGAAGACTCAAAACCTCTAGATGTAAAATCCTGTGGGGGTTGCAGTGGCAGGAGAAACTCCCAGCCCCACAAGAGAGTTTGTTGGAGAGACCCACGGGATCCTAGAACTCACACAAACCCACCCACCCAGGAATCAGCACCTGAAAGGGCACAATCTGCTTGTGGGAAGTGGGGGAAATGATGAAAAGTAGGGCTAGAGCAAAGCGAGTGAGTGGCGGTATTCCCTCTCAGGCCCCTCCCCCATAGGCTGCACCACAACACAGCAAAGAAGGTTGGCCCACCCTGGCAAATGCCTAAGGCTCCACCCCTTAACAACATAACAGGTGCACCAAGACAAAGAAGTATGGCCCAAATGAAAGAACAAATCAAAACTCCAGAAAAATAACTAAGCAA
>JAPYXV010003022.1:0-12627 GCA_028533065.1 Trachops cirrhosus
CCAGATTTCATCTCCCTGGCACCCTTATTGTAAAGTTTTTGAGCACGTCACCTGTAAACCCAAGGGCTGTTACGTAAAAACCCTTATTTCCCTCGGTGACTGATCCCCCTGAGCACAGGGGTTACCCACTGGAAGTCGCAGGTCACATTACCGAGTGGGCAAAACAAACCCCACCCCCAAATATCACGGCTGTGTGTGGCATGCTAACTGCAGCCACAGAGGTCAGCTTTAGGATTTCACAGAGTTAAAAACTTGTGATTTCCTGCCACCTCCTGGAAAATAGTAGAAGACCTCTTCACAGAAATCTGATAGTGAATTACCAATACATGGATGCCTAGACATAGAAGGAGCCCAACAAATACCATGAATAACCAAGGGAGTAAGGCACTCAGAAAGAAAATGGAAAATCTCCAGAAAGCAACCTGGAACACAGGGAAATATGTGATATAATAACAGAAAATTCAAGATTCCAGTTCAATGAACAAAATGAGTATTTAATCAAAGAGATTGAAACTTTTAAAAAGAACCAAACAGAACCCCTGGATATGAACCATTCAAAAAAGGAGACCAGGAATAAATTACTGAGCATAGGAAACAGAGCCAGTCAGATGTGTGGGAGAACTCCATCCCACGGAGCTCTTCCCCATTGCGGATGAGAATAAGTCGTCCCAGACACAATCTTGTTCCGGAGAGAAAGGGGGTGGTGATTCCCTCTAGTGGGGAATGCCCCCAGCCCTTCTCCAAAACAGCTTTTATTAGGATTGGAATGTGCAGAGGTATACACTATGCATGCATAGCTCATCAATCAATGTCAACAGGTATTATCTATAGATAACAAACAAAGGAACACAGAGATCTGCCTCAGGGTCTGTGAGACATGCTGACGCCAGATGGCTGTAAAGGCATATTTCATGACCCAAGGAGTTCACTCCTTATGCTTTGAACTTAATTGTCTGGTTTATATCAACAAGGCTATACAGAACAAAGCAAGCTTCAAAGGATACAACATATTTATCAGGCCTGATTTCCCACGGGAACCCTTAGTGTTAGCGTGGAGTCCAGCATGGCACCTGTATTCCTGGTTTTCCAGTGAGACTCACTGGCCTCTTTCAAGGCCTGCTCTCGTGGGGCTACAGTCTCCAAAACCACACAGAGCAGTTCCCACACAGATGGAAGAAAGAATTAGTGATATTAAAGACAAGAATCTAGAAATGATGCAGAGGAAACAAGTGAGAACTCAGCATAGAAAAATGAAAGAGCTCTACAAGAACTGTCAGGCTAATCAGAAAAAGCAATATGAGAATTATAGGTATACCAGAAGGAGAAGAGAGGGAGAAGGGAAGAGAGAGCCTATTCAAACAGACAGTGGATGAGAGCTTCCCAAACCTATGAAAAGAACTAGATCCTCAAATCCAAAAGGAAACAGAACACCTCATAAATTTAATCCAAAGAGGCCCATGTTATTAAAACTGTCAAAAATTAATGAAAAAGAAAAATTCTAAACCAGCCAAGGAAAAGTGAAAGTGACGTACAAAAGAAAGCCCATCAGGTCATCATCAAACTTCTCCCAGAAAATATAAGCCAGAAAAGAGTGGAACCAAATATTCAAAATACTAAAAGACAGACATTACCACCCAAGAAAAATATCTCCAGCAAAGTTATCCTTTAAATTGAAGGAAAAATAAAGAGTTTTCCAGTCATATGTAGCTCAGGAATTTTATCACCAGAAAACCTCCACTGCAGGAAATATTCAAGGGAGTTATTCTACCTGAAACAAAGAGTAAAAGCTCACATCATGAGTAAGAGTACAGAAAAAAATGCTTACAGCATAAACAGGAATACTTTGTGGCAACAGAAACATAAAAGGGGAGGGTGCAAAGGTTTGAACTGGCAATGGAGGATGGAGATCGGATACATTCAAAAGGAAAGAAAATCTACTGTAAATATGAAACTTTTTAAATCAACTTAATGGTAACACACCCACAAAAAAAATCAAAAGCTGAGAAACATAGCTTTAAAACAGAGAAAACAGTAAAGATGTATGGAATACCACCAAACAAAATCAATCGGCAGAAACACAAAGGAAAAGAAACTATGGAGGCACAGAGCTACCAGGAAACAAAGGATCAAATGGCTGCAGGAAATCCTCACACATCAATGATTACCATCAATGTAAATGAATTGAATTCACCAGTGAGGAGGTGCAGACTAAGAGATTAGATCAAAAACAAAACCCAACCATGTGCTGCCTTCAATGATACATCTAAGCTGCAAAGACAAAGGTAGATTGCAAGTGAAACAGTGCTAAATAATTCTCCAAGCAAATAACCTCCACAGAAAAGCATCTGTAGCCATACTGATATCTGACAAAATAAATTTCAAGATAACAAAGGTAAAAAGAGACAAAGATGGACATTTTACAATGGTAAAGGGACACTACATCAAGAAGAAAACACTTCTTAATATACCCATGCACCCAATCAAGGAGAACCAAAATTTATAAAACAATTACTCACAGAGCTAAAGGGAGAAACAGACCAAAACACAATCATGGTTGCAGACCTTAATCCTTCACTGACAGCTCCAGATAGATCATCCAAACAGAGAGTCAGTCAAGAATTATCAGCCTTAAATCACACCTTAGATCAAATAGACATAATTGACATATACAGAGCCTTTCATCCCAGATCATCAGATTACACATTCTTCTCCAGTGCACAGGGACATTCTCGAGGATAGATCCTATGCTGGGTCACAAAACTAGCCTCAATAAATGCAAGAAGAATGAGCTGATACCAACCATATTCTCTGACCACGATGCCTTGAAATTAGAAATCAATTGCACAAAGGAAGTAAAGAAACCCACAAATTTGTGGAAGTTAGACAACATACTACTAAAACATGACTGGTCAAAGAGGAAATAAAGGGTGAGATCAAAAGACATATACTGATGGATGAGAATCACAATACGACATATAAAAATTTTGTGATGCAGTGAAAGCAGTGACAAGAGGGAAGTTTATATTATTACAGGCCTGTCTCAATAAACAACAGAAATTCCAAATAAACTATTTAACATTACATCTTAAAGATCCAGAAAAAGAAGAGCAAAGGCAATTCAAAGCCAGCCGAAAAAATGGAAATAATAAAAATTAGAGCAGAATTGAGTGAAATAGAAAACAAAAAGACTACATAACAATTAACAAAACGAATATCTGATTCCTTGAAAAGATTAATAAAATTAATAACCCCCTGGCTAGACTCACTAAGGAATAAAGGGAAAAGACCCATGCAATCAAAATCAAATGAAAGAGGAGAAGTTTCTACAGACACCGCTGAGATACAAAGGATCATTCTGGAATGGTACAAAAGACTATAGGCCACCAAATTCAATAACCTAGAATGTGGATAAGTTCCATGGAAATATATAACCTTCCTAGATTAAATCATGGAAAACTGGAAAATCTAAATAGACTGATCAGCATGAGGAATTTAAAACAGTCATCAAAAACCTCCCAAAAAATAACAGTCCAGGGCCAGACTGATTCACTAGTGAATTCTACCAAATATTCACAGAAGATTTAAAACCCATCCTCTCAAATGCTTCCAAAAATTTGAAGAGGCAATACATCCTGGCATATTTGATGAGACCAGCAAACCCTGATACCAAAACCTGGCAAGGATAACACAAAGAAAGAAAATTACAGACCAATATCTCTGATGAGTACAGATGAAAAATTCTAAACAAAATACCAGCATCAAATATGCTGGTACATATAATACAACATCAAATACAACAATATAAAACATCAAATACAACAATAAATTTAAAAGTAAAACATTACAATCAACTGGGGTTTGTCCCAGGAGTAAAAGGAAGCTTCAACATATGCAAATCAATCAGTATAATACACACATTAACAAAAGAAAGGATAAAATCATACAATTGTATCAATAGATGCAGAAATAGCATTTGATAAGGCACAATATCCATTTATCATGAAAACACTCAACAAAATAGGAAGAGAAGGAAAGTATCTCAACATAATAAAGACCATATGTGACAAACACTGAGCTAATATCACACTCAATGGTGAAAAACTGAAAGCTTTCCCTCCAAAATCAGGAACAAGACAAGGATGCCATTCTCACCACTCTTATTCAACATAGTTCTGGAAGTCTTAGCCAGAGCAATAAGGCAAGAGAAAAAAATAAAAGGCATCCAAACTGGGAAGGAAGAAACAACAGTGTCACTTTTTGCATATGACATGATCCTGTACATAAAAAACATGAAAGATTCCATCAAGAACTATTGGAAGCAACAAACAAATACAGTGAAGTGGCAGGATACAAAATCAATGGACAAAAACCCACTGCTTTCCTGTACACCAACAAGAAAGCTTCAGAAAAAAAAAAAGAATAAAGCAATTCCTTTTGCAATCACAACCAAAGGAATAAAATATCTGTGGATAAAGGTAACAAAGGATGTAAAAGACCTAGATACTGAAAACTACAACATATTATTAAAAGAAATTGAAAAAGATACAAGAAAATGAAAAGATGTTCTATGTTCATGGATTGAAAGGATCAACATAGTTAAAATGGACATATTACCCAAAGCAATATACATATTTAATGCAGCCCCCATCAACATCCCAATGTTATCTTTTAAAGAAATAAAACAAAAAATCTTCAGATTTATATGAAATCAAAAAGACCCCAAATAGCCAAAACAATTCTGAGAAAAAAAAGGACAAAGCCAGAGGTATCACACTATCTGACTTCAAATTGTACTACGGAGCTACAATATTCAAAACAGCATAGTATTACAAGAAAAACACACAGAGACATCAATGGAACAGAGTGAAGAAACCAGATATAAAACCACAAGTGTATGTGCATGTAGTTTTCAACAAAGGAGCCAGAAAAATACAATGGAGAAAAGAAAGCCTCTTCAATAAATGTTGCCAGGGGAATTGTAAATCCACATGCAAAAGAATGAAAACACATTGCAGTGTGTCCCCAAGAACAAAAATTAATTCAACATAGTTCAAAGACTAAATATAAGATCTGAAACAATAAAGTACATAGAAGAAAACATAGGAACTAAACTTGACTTTGGTCATTGAGAACATTTTATGAATTTGATGACAAAGGCAAAGGAATAAATGCAAAAATTAATTAATGGGACTGTATGAAACTAAAATTTTCTGCACAGCAAAAGAAACTGACAACAAAACAAAGAGGCAACCAACAGAATGGGATATGATATTTGTGAATAACAGCTCCAACAAAGGTTTACTGTCCAATATATATAAAGAACTCATAGTCCTGGCTGGTGTAGCTAAGTGGATTGAGCACTGGCCTGCAAACCAAAGGGTTGTGGTTCGATTCCCAGTCAGGGCATATACCTGGCTTGCAGGCCAGATCCCCAGCAAGAGGCGTGTCAGAGGCAACCACACACTGATGTTTCTCTCCCTCTTTTTCTCCCTCGCCCCTCTCTCTAAAATAAATAAATAAATAAATAAAATCTTTTTTTAAAGATTTTATCTATTTATTTTTAGACAGAGGGGAAGGGAGGGAGAGAAACACTGATGTATGGTTGCCTCTCATGCGCCCCCTACTGGGGACCTGGCTTGCAACCCAAGCATGTGCCCTGACTGGGAACTGAACCAGCAACCCTTTGGTTTGCAGGCCTGCACTCAATCCACTGAGCTACACCAGCCAGGGAATAAAATCTTTTAAAAAAATAAATAAAGAACTCATAAAACTCAACACCAAACAAACAAACAATCCAAATGAAAAATGGATGCAGGGCCTGAACAGACATCTCTTCCAAGAAGACATACAAATGACCAATAGATATATGAGAAGATGTGCAACCTCACTAACTATTAGGAAAATGCAAGTCAAAACTACAATGAGATATCACCTCATACATGTTGGAATGACTGTTATCAACAAGACAAGAGATACCATGTACTGGAGAGGTGCTGGAGAAAGGGGAACCTTCATTCACTGCTGGTTGGAATGTAGACTGGTACAGCCACTGTGCAAAACAGTCTGGCAGTTCCTCAAAAATTTAACAATAAAGTTACCATATAACCCAGCAATCCCTCTCCTGTCTATCTACCCAAAAATTCAAAGCACATGTATTCACAAAGGCATATGTACACCTCTGTTAATTGCAGCATTATTCACAGGGGCCAAGACATGGAGACAAGCAAGGTGTCCTTTGATAAAAAATTGGATAAAAAGGATGTGGCTCATATTCACAATAGAATACTACTCAGCCACAAGAAAATATAACATACTGCCACTTGCAACAACATGGATGAACCTTCAGAATATTATGCTAAGTGAAGCTCAGGCACTGTAGAGGCCCATTCACATGGGAAAGTTGAGGAGCAGGTGCAGAGGGCTCTGACAACAAACTGAGACAGGTAACTTCCTCCCACCTGACCATCTATAGACTGATGAAAAAGTCACCACAACACACATCCTACCCTTTCTGCAGAGTGAGACCTTGGCCCAGGGCATCTCCAAGCGCTCTGCCAGGGAGACAGGGGCTTGACCAGTGGAGTCATTATGCTCAGCTCTGACCATCAAGGAGAGAACCTGGTCTACTCTTGACCTGGAATTCTCGAGGCTACACCACCACTCCCTGCTCACAACAGGGTATGTCAGGAGGACAGACTTCCTGTGTGTAAAGCCTGAAACCAGAATATAACAATGGAGCCTAAGAGGACATGACATGCCTCAGCTCCTGTTCCCAGCCCCCCAGGCACACCACTGCCTCGGGGGTGGGTAAGCTGGCCTCTGCCTCTATTGAGGACACCTTACCCTTCCCCTCATCTGGCTCATACTTCCCTCTGGTTGGCCTGAAAAATGGGATTTGCCCAAGGAAGAGGAAACTGTCCAGCACAAGAAATTTGAGCTTTGAGACTGAAGGCCACATCAGGAAAGGAGTGAATTCACCAAGTGGTGGCACTTTCCTTTGAGGGCCCCTGAGACATGGTTCGTGATTACAACTGTGGACAATTACTGAGCACTCTTTGTCTGATAGCATTCAAGGCAGCTCCATGTATATTCATATCATCTTCATTTTCCTAATGACACAGTGAGCTAGGAACTATGGCTTTCCCCATTATACATATGAAGAATTGAAGCACAAAGAGGCAAAGATGCTGGACCAGAGGTGGGATTCTAACCCAGGTATATGACCACTGGGAAAAACAGCTCCAGTCACACTCACCCCAGGTCTGCCCAAGCCCATGTCTACTAGCTTTCTCTAGGCCACATTCTGGACCTCACCCTGTAACGAGACAGGACATGTTTTCTTGGGGTACTGCACAAAAATGCACAGAGTCTCATTGCAGCTCACTGAGCCAGGCCCAGCCAGGAAATCAAGCCCTTCTTAGGTTTCCCTGTTGCCTCTGCCTGGGCTGAAACTGCTGCTTTCCTGGAAACAATGACCCCAGGGCCTAACAGTGGCCTCATTTAGGAATTGGGCACTGACTGACTTTTTTTAACTTCTTTGGTGATCTCCTACATAAAGTTCTTAACCCTCTCAGTCACAGGCAAGACACACAGTTGGTCATCACAGCAAGAAGTCCAGGTGGATGCACACACAGCACCTTCCAGAATTCAGCCAACATTAGTGAGGCACAGAGTGTCTGCAAGGGCCTCGGACTGTGGTCAGAGTGCAGTGCTCTCACACCAAGGTTCTGGCTGGCTCGTGACCTTGGGAAAAACACATCACTCCACAGGTTTTAGTTCCCTCATCTGACACCTGAGGACATTCCCATTCCCTGGAGAGCAAGGTGACCTCATCCACTGAGTGTCACCACAGCAGTGCCAAGTGCACCACCTCTTAGAGAAGCAACTGTGCAAAATATGGCAACTCATAGAAATGTTCACATCCTTTCACACACTTTTCTCATCCCTTGGGACTTATCGATTCCAAGGTGCTACCCCAAGGGAAATAGAAAAGTTCTCTACAGAAGCATGTGCATCGCAGGACTGTTTATCATGGAAGCAACCTCAGTGCTGAAACAAGAAGGGAGCAGTGAAGCAGGGATGCTGCATCACTAGTGGGGATCATGTGCTATGTCCCTGGAAAGGTCTGCAGGGGCTGGTGGCCATTCAAACCAGTGTGGGAAAGACAGGAGACAAAGCTCCTTGCTGTGATGGAAACACGAAGAGGTGCTGCTGCAGAGAAAGACTCATGAGACAGGGAAAGATGGTAATGAGAGTTGTGCTGCTTGGAGAGATGAGAGGTAAATGCTTCTGCATTTCATCAGGTGGTGTACACCACTGTGGTATTATTTTTCTTGAAAAATAGAAACAATTTTTACAATGGAACCTCATTTCTGGAACTTAATTTGTTTTGGAAGGCTGTTTGAGAAGCGATTTCTTGGAAAACTGAATACACCTAAGAGATGTGTAACTGATTATACAGGTATCAACATGAAAGGGCTATTGCATTGAGAACCAAAGTTTTCTTTGACATCTGAGACATTTTTACTCTGAAATATTTGTTTAAAAACCTAATTGTTCGATATGGAGATGTTTGAGAAGCAAGGTTTGAGAAAACTTAAGTAGCGATCTCCACAGCCCCTCATGGGATTTACATCAATCAGCAATGTTCCCATTGGTGCTCACTCAGACTGAGGGCCTGTGAGCCTTCCTGGATGTCCTTCAGTTGCCCAGAAACCTTCTGCATTGCAGCAGTTGCCAGGCAATGCAGCGATGGAGCCAGGACCGCTGACACTTGGGCCAGTGACTCTCCTATTACCAGTCTTCATCCCTCAAGCTCTCTCTCATTGCATCAATGTTTGCATGTGGTGAACTGGTCATAGACCTTGGCTGCAATCAGAGAAAACAACACTGGCTGACTTAGGCAGATAGAAAGTACATTGAATAGCTCACATGCATAGCAAATGATAAGGCAAGCAGTCTTAAAGAAAAAAAAGGGGTGAGTTCCCACCAAGATGGAGGCATAGGTAGAAAACCTTCACTTCCTTGTGCAACTAAAAGGAGGATAACAGCCAATCTAAAATCAATAAGCAAACCGAAGTGCCAGAAAATCAAACTGCATGGAACTCTGACAACCAAGGAATTAAAGAAACAGTCCACCAGACCGGTAGGAGAGAGACGGCCAGATGGTCAGATGGGCAGATGGAGAAAACCCAGGGCAAGGCAGCAGACCCCATGGGTGGGGCTGGCTTGAACAAGAAACTGACTCAGAGCTGACTGTGGACTATGGCAGGGGTTGCCACAGTGGGAGAAACTCCCAGTGTCACATGAGAGTCTGTTGGAAAGTGGGCTAGAGCTCAGCAAGCAAGATGCATTGTTCCCTCCCTGGCCCCTCCCCCACAGACAACCACAATGCAGCAAAGAGTGTTGCCCTGCCCTGGTGAATACCTAAGGCCCTCCCCCTTACAATTTAACAGGCAAGACAAAGAAATATGGCCCAAATAAAAGAACAGAGCAAAACTCCAGGAAGAGAGCTAAGTGATGAGGAGATAGCCAACCTATCTGACATGGAATTCAAAACATTGGTAATCAAGATGCTCACAGAACTGATTGAGCTTGGTCAAAAAATGAAAGAACAAATGAAGACTATCCAAAGTGAAATAAGGAAAACATTCAGGGAACCAACACTGAAGGGAAGGAAACCAGGACTCAAATCAACAATTTGGAACAAAAGGAAGAAATAAACAGCCAACTGGAACAGAGAGGAAGAAACAAGAATTCAAAAAAGTGAAGAGAAGCTTAGGAACCTCTGGGACAACTTTAATGCTTCCAATAATTGAATTATAGAGGTGCCAGAAGGAAAAGAACAAGAGCAAGAAATTGAAAAGTTAGTTGAACAAATAATGAATGAAAACTTCCCCAATCTGGTGAAGGAAATAGACTTCCAGGAAGTCCAGGAAGTCCGGAGAGTCCCAAAGTAGTTGGACCCAAAGAGGAACACACCGAGGTATATCATCATTAAGTTACCCAAGATTAAAGATAAAGAGAGAATCTTAAAAGCAGCAAGAAAAAAGAACAGAGTTGCCTACAAAGGAGTGCCCACAAGACTATCAGTTGATTTCTCAAAAGAAACCTTGCAGGCAAGAAGGGGCTGGAAAGAAATATTTGAAGTCATGAAAAGCAAGAACCTACATCCAAGATGACTCTATCCAGCAAAGCTATCATTTAGAATGGAAGGGCAGATAAAGTGCTTCCCAGATAAGGTCAACTTAAAGGAATTCATCATCACCAAGCCCTTATTATATGAAATGTTAAAGGGACTTATCTAAGGAATTGAAGAAGATCAAAAACTATGAACAGTAAAATGATGACAAACTCACAATTATCAACAAATAAACAAAAACAAAAACAAATCTAATCAAACAACTAGAACAGGAACAGAATCAGAGAAATGGACATCACATGGAGGGTTTTCAGTGGGGAGGGGGAGGAAAAGAATAGGGGAGGAAGATACAGGGAATAAGAAGCATAAAAGGCAGGCATAAAATAGACAGGGGAGGTTAAGAATAGTACAGGAAACAGACAACTCAAAGAACTTATATGTATAACCCATAGACATGAACTAAGGGTGGGGGGAATGTGGGATGGAGGGTTGGAGGTGCAGGGGGAAGGGGGATAAAGGAGGAAAATTAGAAAAAACTTTAATAGCATAATCAATAATACATACTTTTTTAAAAAAAGAAAAGGTATATGAAAGGGACAAAAAAAGAACAATAACCAAAAATGCTAAGAAGTCAAAGCTGTCACAGTAAAATGGGGAGACATCTCCTGCAGACACAGCCCCTGCAGATCCCTCCTGCCACAATGGTTCATGGACCCTTGAGTCCATGGCTGCTGCCAAAAGAACCTCTGTCCTGTCGTCTGTGCATCACCAGCTCCAGATCAAGGTCCTGATTAGGAGCATCCATTTAGTCAAGTCCTGGTCACACACCTGTGTCATTGCTTCATGGTGGCTACAGCTTCCCAAGTGGGAGACCAAGGTTGAGTCCTGCCCAGACCCACACAATGAGGGCGAAGGAGGCTCTCCCACAAAAAGAAGGATCTGAAGGGCTCATGACAAACACTCCACAAAGGTACACTACCCATGTACACTCCGTTTCCCACTGTAGTTTCTGCTTACTGTTCTCTACCCGTGAGAAGTCAGGCCTGCAAACTTCACTCAACAGACCTCATTGTTACAGAATGCAGCACAGGTAACCATGGGTCGATATGTTTCCCAGACCCAGGGCCAGGGATTGAGTATAGGTCTAGCCTGAGGGGCTATCAGAGGTGCTCCCTCTCTAGAGAACCTGTACCAGCAGCTCCAATGAAACCCAGGCCCAGTCCAGCCGGCTCTCCTAGCTGAGTCCCCCAGGGAGTCCACTGAGCCTGCACCTGAGGACCACACCTCCCCTGCCAAGCCTGACTCCATGAGGGCATTCAATCCTTGTTTCTCGAATTCATTCTTTTCAGGAAAAAATATGGACGTATCCTGGTTCCAAGTGGCCCACATGAAAGACGAGGGGATAGTCCTGGAGAAGCCAGCCAGGGTGGAGCCCCACTACGTAGTCCTGGAGAACCCCAGCTTCTCCCCATCGGAATTCTACTAAGAATTATCCACGCCGTCCTGCCCATTCCCATCACCTCCAATATGCGGCTCTACCGTCAGCTCCAGCATGAGGAAGTCACCTTCCACCTCTACCTCATTCCCAACGACTGCTCCATTCGCAAGGTGGCACCAAAGCCTGAAAGGCCAGGCCAGGGTGGGCTGACAGAGACATGACAGGCACCCACACAGTCCCCCTAGATGGGTCAGCTGAGCATAAGGATCAACCTCTTAACAAGGAAAATTTAAGAGATGAGTAATCCTGCCTCTTCTTAGCCATGGACTGGTCTCCTGGGCCCCTAAGTCCTCCCCTGCCCAGGTTCACTGCTCCCTCACTCACCATGGACACATCACTCATCAGTCGTCACTCACACTTCATCAGCCTCTTCCCAGGGTCAGAGGATGGGAGGGTTCCATACCCAGGGCTGTTCCCTTCTTCCATTCTCACTTCTTTCCTAGTCTTGTTCAAGTCCTGCTGTGACCGTGGCAGAGGGAAAATGTGGGGCTTCTCCATTAGTAGTCGGGGGGCAGGGGGTGCAGGTAAGCAGGGCATCAATATTCCACGGAAGGTGTAGCCTCCCCCTTACACAGAAACTTGTGGAAACACCACCTCACTTTGCTCAGACAAGATTCCACAGAGCAAATCTCTGAGCCACATCTAGACTGTCCTCCCTGATCAGTGTTCTGTGTGCTCCTCAGGCCATAGATGATGAAGAAAAGACCTTCCAGTTTGTGCAACTACACAAGCCACCCCCACTCACCCCGCTCTACCTGGGCTCCTGATACACTGTGTCTGGTTCACAGGAGATGGAAATAATCCCTGAGGTAAGCAGCCCCAATGTACCCCCTCCCTGAGGTCAGAGGTCATGCTTGGGCATAGCTCTGGGGCAGGTCTCAGGGCTTTCCCAGGACAGGCCCAGCTGGGGTACGGCTGACAGCAAGTGGGGTTTGGGCTCAGAGGGAAGGCTTCAAAGATTGGGAGAGAGACAGCTGGTGGGAGTGAG
>JAPYXV010003023.1:0-12625 GCA_028533065.1 Trachops cirrhosus
TGTTTTTTGTTTTGTTTTTTGGTCTTGTCAAGCTCCTGTAGTGAGGGGCGGGGCCTTAGAAGTTCACCTGGGCGGGGCACCCCAGTTGCAGGGTTGTGACACTGTATGTGGGGGCGGGGTCTGAGAAGGAACAATGGTGCTTGCTCTGCTCTCTGTAGGACCTCAGACCCTTCCGCCACTCTCCGCAAGCCAACCGGGCCCCTCTGGCACCAATTCTGGTGTGGGTGGGCCTGTGCACCCCATGGGACCTTCCTTTTCAGTCAGTGCCCCAAAGCTCCATTTCCCAGTGCTGGGACCCTGAGTTGCGTGCTGTGCCCTGCTTCACAATGGCCGCCTTGCTGGGTCTGCTGGTCGCCACACCCTGGCCGGGGCCCACCAGCCACTGCTGCTTGTGCGCCCAGGGTCTGCCTGCTGTGGACTCACGCACTGCCCGGGGTGCTCAGCTCTCAGCTCTCTGCTCTGCGTCCCTCGCCCAGCCTGACTCCGCCCCTTCTACTGGTCTGGATGAAAGTGTCTATTTTTAAATCCTTGGTTGTCCGACTTCCATACACTTCAATTTTCTGTCAGTTCTGGTTGTTATTTTGTTTCTATATCATTGTTGTCCCTATCTTGGTTGTGCGAGGAGGCACAGTGCGTCCACCTATGCCTCCATCTTGGCTGGAAGTTCCTCACCACTTTCTTATTTATCCACATAAATATCCTTATGAAATGATTAGTGTACATAAGTCAAAGTGTCCAAAAGCCTTTATTTTTTCACATTGACCAAAAAATCTGCATCTAAAGTTAGCTCCAACTTTGAGTTCTTTCATCATTTATCTAAATAAACTTTCCCACCACTGCACCCAAGGACAGAACTTTAGAAGGAAAACCTACCTCATCCTTCCAAATTACTCTGGAGCTATAGGACACAAAAGAAGAACTCCATTTGTGTGATGTGGGGTCACCAAGGAGGTCTAAAAACTTCTAAAAACTCTTCCTCAGAAGAAATTAAATTGACACCTTAACAGAGCTTTAAATCACCAGGCAAACCTCTTCTTTTAGGGATAAAAGGTCACTCCATCAGATATGCATTCACTCTCCTAAGAGTAAAGGGTGTCTGAAAAGGAGATGAAAAGAAGCATAGATTCATAGGGGCATTTATTTAGTTATCACACCAAGCCGACCTCTCTGCCCCTTCCTTAATAGAAGCAAGCTTATATTGTACAATCAGGTCATAGGATCAAGGGCTCTCTTAAGGCTCATAATAATGACAATAACTAGCATTTATCATGCCCCTAAACCCATGGTCTTACACTTATTGTCTTATTTAATTCTCATGACAGCCCTCTAGGTTGGATTGTAATAATAGTCCCACTTTGCAGATGAAGGTAGAGGTTTAGTGATTTGCTGAAAGTCACAGCATGTAAGATACCCTAGAACTCAAACTCAAGTAATCTGATTTCAGAATTCATGTTTTAATTACTATATTCTATTAATTGGAGAACTTAATTTTTAAAGAATTTAACATATTTGAATTGAACGCATGCTATATTTTCACTGGAAGTGTTTTTCTTTCTTTGCCTGTATAAAATAATAGTACACCTTACAATTGATTGCATTTTAGATTTCATAAATATAATACAATGCTAATAGGCCTCTACTGACTGTTCAGTCATGTGTTATTATGCAGAAAAGCAGGGACTGACTTAGTAAGAAGCTATATATTAAGGAAGAGGCTTTCCAAATTTCTCACAGAGCAGAATGCATTATGCAAACAAAATCTGACATAGAACTCCAATATGTAAAGCAGAGAAAAGTGGTGTTTCATTAGTATAAATGTACTTTAAGTTCAAATTATAGAACATGTATTTATTACATTGGTAATCAGGTGGACTACTAGTTAGCACACTGGAGATATCCAGTAGGATGAATTTCCATTTGCATGTGCAGTTTTTTAATTTAGTGTTTTAGTAGCATTTGAAGATATAATTGAAGTCATTATATTCAAATCTAACATGAAGGAAATCAGGACATACCTTTGTGGAATCCATAGCTTCAAAACTATTCTATAAGGATGGTTTAAATAACCATGTGACAATTATCTTTATAAGGCCAGAAGATTACTAGTTTTGTTTTGTACTGGACATTATTATATAGAAAGCTATTTGGAATAAATTAAGTATCCACAGGTCAGCCTGGTAAAAATCATAGAAACTGAGGGAGTCAGAGATATATCTTCTTCAAGTTCTCTGACTTCATCAACATCACTCCTATTATCACCAGGCATTTTTAGCGATATAACAGCACTTCCTGGGGCCAGCTCTCTAGGTCTGAGTCCCAGCTCCATACCTTATGAAGCACATGAGTTCGGACAAGTTACTCAAGCTTTTCTAACTTTGGATTTCATCTGTAAATCAAAATCAAAACACCTATAATTATTTTGTAGTATCATTTTAAGAAGCAAATGAAATAATATGAATAAATCACTACCTATAATGTCTATAGTATGCAATTAATAAAGTTTAGTTTTTATAGTTATTAACATAATAAAGTTATTATTATTTTCCCTACAAAGGGAAAGTTATCATACTAGTGACTGGGGACAGAAAGATGTTCAAGTGCTGGTTTCTGCTATCCAGGAGGTTTCACCAATTTGAGGGGACTGTAAATAAACATGAAAGACAAGTGGGAATAAAAGTCAACACAAAGTAAAAATCAAATGGATGACAAAGACAAGGCTGCTACGAATTGCAAGGGTAAGAGCACCTTGTTTTCAAATTATACATATTAAGCAAGTTTCTGGACCTCATGGCAATATGAATATGTATGATAGAAGTTGTAATCTGGGCATCTGTGGGAATATCTGGGCCACTGATATGCTGATATTGGCCTGCAATGTTAAGAAAGGTTTTGAGCCAACTTTGAAATATCAGGATCCTCATATACAAATCTAGATGTTCATAAATCTGTGGCTTCCCTGAAGGCCACAGACCTCACTTCTTTCTCTCAGAAATGTGGAGCAGGGAAGTCCAGCCCGAGCACAGGAATCAAAGGGGAAACATTCAAGCAACTGCCCCTAAATCTGCCAGCCACAAGCATGGGGTGGTGGCAGGACTGTAGGGTTTCTCTGAGATATGCCACTTATGAAGAGTACTTCCAAAGGGAAGAGGAGGTACTCTCTAGGGGTACTCTCAACTCTCCCTCAATGGGTTTGCTGAGATCCTCTGGAGGCTGGGGAGGAAACAGTCAAAGGAACCTCTTCCCTTTGCTCAGAGCCACTTTGTTAGGAGATAGGAACCAGCAACCTTTGGAGGGAGATTCTGTGCAGATCAATACAACCAAGCATAAGATCAGAATATTGTAATAGAAAAAATGTGAATGAAGTTTAGATTTAACTTTTGAGGGAGCAGAATAAACTATCACCCCACCATATGTGTGTGACTTCTCCATTTCTGACTGCAATTTCCATTTTTTAAATAGAAAATTTCAACCTTCTGTGCATGTCTATGTCTGCTCGGAACAGTTTGAGACCTTGTTACTGTTTTAAAATGTATGCATGTTAAGATGACTCTCCAACCCAAAGGAAAAAATAAAACTCAAAAAGTTTTGTTTAAAAATAAAATCTGAATTTCCAGGTTTTTTCCCCCCCAAAAGATCTTACACATTGGACCTTCAACTCTGCATGTTAAAAATCTCTGGGGACCAAGTAGTGGCTGCCGCTCTTACAGAAGGGAATGGGCACTTGGATGGGCCAGAGACCTCGCCCCTCCCTATTGTTTTCCAATGTTGTGGTTAATTACACATCTCTGTTAGCACTGCCCTGTGCTTTTGTCCTTTTTTCCACATCTTCTTTGTGGAAGTAAAGAGTACTATTACTACATGTTTCTATGCAAACAAATGTCTCTTTGTACCTGGTTTGCTTTACTCATTTACCATATCTGTCTGTCTCCTATAGGCATGTGAATCTCTATTCTGAATGATTTATAGACTTGCATACAAAATGACATTTGAAGAATGCTCACATTGGAAGAAAATGTGCAATGAAGTAAATGATCAGGACAAAAAACAAATGTTACAGCAATCAAAGGAACAAATTGGTATTATCAGATAAGATTTCAGAGAAGACAAAGGTCTTAAAGAAACATGAGTTTTTTCACTAGGAGAATGATGCCTGGGCAGGTAAGTGTCTATGCCATGCAAAATCAGTAGTTGTCTAGAGACCCTTGGCATCTTTCCTTCTTTCTCCTAAGGTAATCACATCACTCCCCTGCTTAATAGCTTTTAATGGCTTCTCATTGTTTTCAAGATAAAATCCAAGGTCTTTAGACTAATTGACATAGGAATCTCTTTATGATTAAGCCCCGGGCTACCTTCTTAGGCTTGTTTTGGGCAGCACAAATCTCCTAGCCCCTGTGAGCTAGCCACACTCAACAGTCTGCTGTTCTCTCAAAGCATGTTCAAAATCTCATATTTTAACATACTGTTTGTTCAGATTTTGCTCCTTGCCCCACCCCATCATTGCTTTTTCTGAGAAAACTTCTCTGCTATTGTCTTCCTCTGAGGCTGAGTTTAGGGCTCCTTCTCTGGGTTCACTTAGCACAGTGAGAACTGCAACTTCACATTATGTCCCTTGGGTTGTCATAGTCTCTTTATTCATCTCCATCAATGGACTCACAACTGTTCGACCAAGTGGAGCCAGAATGCAGCCCTGTGAGGAAGCCTTAGGAGGACTTATCACCCCTCAAAGAGTCACTTTATGAGTCAGTAGAACACTGTAGGAATGTTCTTCATTGTGCAACTAAGCTGACAGCTAGGACTTCTCTGTCCCTCAGGGATTTAAGACAACTCATCATGACCTCTGAAAATCTAGAGCCCTCTCCATTTTTACAAATTCTTGACAGCTCACTTCCTCATTCATCTGTTTATTCACATTCTGGCTCTGAAGTGTGAGTCCTCTCTTCCACCTGCATTTTCCTGGGGGCAACACTCAGCCCCTCCACTAGTTTCCAGGAAAGATCCTCTAGGAATTAGCTTTGGGCTGGTCTAATTATTTTACTAAAAATTTGAGGGGATAAAGGAGAGGTCACCACATAGATGAATATTCTCTCCATGCCTAATTCTCTATAATGTTCATCTTCCTCTAGCACTTGTCAGGGTATGTCCCTAAGCAAGTACTGTTTCCTTTCTGAAAGCAATGGATAGGATACCAGCTGTTACTACATCATAAACTCATGTTGACCCTAAGTCTCTCTCTTAATATATTTCTATCCATTTTCCTTAGATCTACGTGATGGAATGATCCAAAATGAGTCAATCTTCTATAAGAACGATTTTCAAATCTTTCATATAGTCGAAATCTTTTACAGGTCAAACATCTTCATTGTCTTTCTCCAGGATAGGGGGGGCTCTGAAAAGTAATTCTTTTTTTTTCAATGAGAAAAACATTCACAGATTTTCATAGTAATATTTTTGAGAGTTTTTATGTGCAAACCATTCCTCAAGGTTAGCTTAAATTAATCTTATGAAATCTAGGTTTTTTTCTTGCCTTCAGATGGACAGAAACTTTGGGGATAAGTAAAATAGATTATTTCACCTGACTTATTTACACAAAGTGAAAAATGGGTCACAGCCTTTTTATTTAAGCGGATCAACTTAATTATAACTCTTTGGATGCAAACATTTGCAATGTTTTCTGTGGTTTGGGTGTAATTTCCTGCCAGAGAGTGATGTGGAGGCGGAGGGGAGAGCAGGGGCTGCTGAGTTTTGGCATCAAATTCTTCAGTCCAGCTGCTCTCTGTTAAATGTCAATGACCTTACTCAATGGCACCTAGACAGTCAAGGTCCCTATAATGAGAAAACCAAATTACAGGTAAATAATTTTCACAGTTTTCTGCCAGGATATCCAAGCTGGTGACAAATTGATATACTACTGTCTATTTGGAAGGCTAGCTTTCAGAAAACAGGCCACTCTCAGTGCAAATATGTGCAACTTCAAACCTCTGAGATATAAAAAACACATCCTTCACCCAAGTCTCTTGTAGAATGTTGAACTGTAGAGCATATTTGTTTACAGTTGGAAAGCCCTGCCAGAAAAACAAAGTGAGAGAAAACTCTTCGAGCACCAGGAACCAGGAGGTCATGGGAAAAAAAAACAAACAAATGAACAAACAAACCAAACGCCTAACAATGGGTAGATAGTATAGGTCCAGGAACAAAGTCTGAAATTGTAAATTGTGTTATCCACTCCCTGCCTAACTTTTAAATATTGACAGTTAGGTAATAACTCCCTTGTAACTACATATGTTTCTCAAAGGTAATTTCCTCAAGCAATAATTAAACATAGTAATTATAATAGTCATAAAAATAAGTAATATTTATTAAGATTTTCCTAGATGTCAAGTTCAGTTCTAAAAAATTTTCCTTTGCATTCATTCATTTCATCTTCACAACCACACCATGAGGTCAGAATTATTATTGTCCCCCTTTTGCAGGTGAAGATACTGAGGCACAGAGAGGGTTTAATTTGTCCGAGGTTGAATAGCCAGTAAACAAACAGCAGCACAAGTAATCAATCCACACAACCTGTCCTCACAGCTCTTGAGCTCAATCCCAAACTTGCTTTTGTGAAGCATAGTATCTTTTCCCATAGGAGTAAAGACATCATTGGGTGGTGTATCACTGACCGAGATCTTAGCCTTGAATAACATAAATGATTACACTAATGTCCAAAAAGTAAAGATGAAACTAAATGGATGTCTTCTTAGAAGAAATAGTAAATAGTCAGGCTGAGATCTCAGTTAGTAGTTCCCAAATGCTGGGCTGTGGAAATGGGCCCTAACTCTGGAGTTATTCTTTGAGCCTGAAGTCAAGTATGAGATTCTCTAGTTCTAATATTTCTCCAGGTGATTGTAATGCAGATACATGTTGGAAGATCACTGATCTAAGTCTTATTTTCACATTGAGTATCTACTATTGGCTGGTTAGAAGGAGGTAAAAAAAAAAATTAACCATGACTTCAAGGTGCTCAAAAATCTAGGTTTGTGTGGGGTGAGGGGAATAGGCAAGTAAACAGTTATCCTACAGCACAACACAGATCTCTGATAGAGTAAAGGGGGTGATAATTCTAAGAAAAAAAAAGGGCAACAGAATCAGAAAATGCTTTGTAGGGGAGATGACCTTCAGGCTAAATTATCTGAAAAAAAAAAGGATAAAGAGGTAGGTTGGAGAAAGAAGGGCAAGGAGGACATTGTCTGGCCACAAGGACATATCATATATTCATTTAACAACAATGACAACAACAGTAACTATTTATTGCACATTTACCCTGTGCTAGAGATTGCTAATGTGATGAATAAAGATCATACACAAAAGAATAGGGAGGTGAGAGTATGTTCAATAAACTGAGAGCTGTCAGTTTTGTTTGGATGGATCACAAGGTAAAAGGGTGGCATGATGAGAGAGGCCAAGAGCTGTGTTTCCTGAGAATCGGACTCTTGGAGATTAGCAAGTAGGTTGTTGACTAGGGAATGGCTTCAAGATCAACACATGTGGAAAATGAGGGGAAGAAGGTAGGACAGTGCAGAGGCAGAAGCTGAGCTGTGATGCAGACCCTAAAGAGGAGTCAGCCAGCCCCACAGGTAGCTCTGGGTTTGGGGTGGCCGAAAACTTAAAAGTCATTATGCTTAGGACAGAAAAAGGGATCCTTTTAAATAATGGTAACCAGCTCATTTGTGAATGGACAAAATGATGGGTGGGATTTCTATCTATTGCCATAATGGGGAGATTGGGATAAGATTTATAATTGTTTCAGATGCTTGTTATTCTCTGAATATTTGACCATGTCTCTTTAGAAGATTTCCCTCTCCTACCCCATTACCCCTTCTAATTAATAACCCAGGGTCATGCACTGAGAGATGGGGGTCCCTCTTCTGCAATGCCCCATATTGCTTATGAGCTGAAAAGAGGGCCACAGAGAGTCTTATCCCGATGTCAAAAACAGAGCGTTTGCCCTACGGTTGTGAAGTTAGACAAAGGAGCCATTTTATTTCCATATTAGTGACAATCTGATGCTTAGAATTATGTAGAATAATAAGTAGAATCACCCCAAATGAGTATTCTATTCATAACCAGAATATTGATTTTATTGCTGATATTAATAACAATTCTCTAGGCTATTGCCTGCAAAAGTACTTTTATCTTAATGGGCTCATTATGCCCTTAATATATTCTTAAGAGCCAGGTGGAAGAAAATTAGTTCCATTTTGCAGAGGGACAGATTAAGGCAAAGGGAGATTTAGTGCGTCACTTGGCCTAATTTCTTCTGGCTGAGGGATGACCCTCCCTCCTCGGGAACTTGTAATTCCTCCTCGAAGTCATGGATGGCATTTATGTATGTGTCCATGCATCATTCTGCATCGATTAGATGGTAAATCCTATGAGAGAAGAGCGCTGTGCCTTAGGCACCTTTACATTCCTCAGTACATGTCCTGCAGTTCTTGTACGTCTCCTTTGCTCATTTGGCAAGCTGACAGGGTGAAGGAAATGAGGAAATTTTACAAAATACCATTCGAATTCCGCAGTAGAGGCAGGCATGTGCTTGAATGCCTGGTGACTTTCTTGTGACTCAAAGTATGGTGTATGGACCAGCAGCAATGCAAAGACTCCGGCCCACACAAGACCCATGAAGTCAGAGTCTTCATTTTTACAATATCCCCAGGTAACTCCCCTGCCCATTAACACTTGAGAAGCACGGCTCTAGAGTATACTTCTTCACTTTCAAAAATATTGAGTGTTTACCACAGGTAAATGGATTCTCACTGGCCTTTGTTCTCTGTGATTTTACCTACATGGTTCAACCTTGATCTAAGGAAAATAGACCAGGAACATATAAAACACCACCTAAGGAAACTGACATGAAACCATTTAGTTATGAAAATCAGTATTTCATCAACACAAGACTAATAATAATAATCCTAAACACAATACTAAGAGATAACTTTTTTGAGACTCTAAGTCTCAAGAAATTTAAGAAGCTTAAGAGGCATGTAGTCTCTTAACTCTTTTATTATATTTATAAAACTTACTGTACCCCTGGCACTTTTCTAAATTTTTATACATACATAAAAATAGAATCTATTACACTTTTTCCCTTTGAGCCTTTATGCACAAACACAGCCATATGGGTTACGTCCTACCATTGTCCCCACTTCACATCTGGGCACTGGTGTACCAGGTGCCCTGGCTGGAATGTGGAAAGGCCTGGACTTACACCCAGGCTGTCTGGCTCTTGCGCCTGTGCGCATAATCACCATCTGAAATAGATTTGGAATGACCTTGCTCTATACCTTTTTGCTCTGTTCCTAACTTCTACAACAATGAAACATCTCTGGCAAGTTGGTCCTTCTACATAGAAGGGGAGGGGAAAACATGTTGGGAGAGGCAGTGGGTCCATTTTATATGGATTTTTGACACCAGATCTTTGATTCAATTAGGGCCAGGATGTTCAGACTCCAGCATCAACCTTCCACAACTTCAGCAACATCTTATTTCCTTAAATTCCTATTACTAGCTTAAAAATTCCATTTCGTCGTCTTGTGTTTCTCCCTCCCCCTTGACCCTTCATGCTTATGTATCTATATAAAACTAATAAAAACTTGAGCAGGAAATATAAAATCACCATGAAACCAAACCAAACCTGCAGCAAGACCTCAGAGGGCCCTGTGCAATCAGAGCTGTGTGCAGCTATTTGCTGGGAGCTGTAAACCTAATAGCTCGCTCTGTGCGAGGCACAGCTGCAAGGCTCTGGAGACAGATATGCCCCTTGTTGGAAAACAGAAGGGCTTGTAAAATTATTTTCACAAACATTTTTTTCTTTAATATTTTCCTAGCTACCTCAGGCACTCCTTCCCCTCTGCCCTACTTAGCTAAATAACAGGAGTCTGGGAGGAGCAATGACGAAGGAATAATGATTTTTTTCCCATTTATTACGATTGATGAATAGCAAATTATTCTAATAATATTTTCTATTTAATTTTTAAATAAGTCACTTAAAGGAATTTTTTAATATTGGGACTTTTTTCTTTTTAATTTAATTAGTGATGTGTGTGTATTTTGGGATGGGGACATCATGCTCAGTTTGTGGCTTGATTTTGCCACAGGAGCATTCTCTCGCTTCGAATGATATTCCTTACATCCAAGACAGTCTTGCCGTTGCTTTGTAACACAAGGTCCGCTCCTCATCTCATGGAGACATAGATCTATCTCAAGTCTTTTCTCTTGCCCACACTCACAAAAGCCCATTCTTCTTTGAACCTACAACCCTGCACAATTCTCTGTGTTTCTGGATACTGGGCTTACTATTTGGTGTGTGTTTCCTAAGCATGTTTTCCTTGAAAATGGGATTGGATGCTCTTTTCATTTGGCTTGTGTTTCCACTGCTGTAGGCGCTAAAGTGTTGGAATCAGCAATGGTTATGTTTAAGTCTTGCTTTGGTGATTACTACAGAAATGAAATAGCTTTAAAGGAATCGTCCCATCTCTCTCACACTCAGTCTCCGCAATTATAAAATGTATTCAACAGTATGTGCCATGTTAATGTCTCTGTCCACATGTTAACTCATTTAGTCCTCACATAACCCTTTAAGGGAGGTGCAGTAAACATCCTGCTTTATGGATGAAGAGAGAAGAGGCCAAAAATCATGCCCAAGGTCATAGATATATTAAGTAAGGACCTGAGATTCTCTCATGGGTATTATGACTCAGGAGTTTTTGCTTTTAATTACCCTGTGATGAAACATTCTTAATTGCAGGGGTATTGTGAAGAGTAAATAAATGACCAATGCTAATTCCTAGTAGTCCTGTACCAGAGTCTGAGACAGTGTGTAGTCAGTGTTATTTTTCTTCCATGTGTGCTTCAGATCTCTAATCAGAGTTTCTCCTGTCTCTTGATTCACCCCAACAGTGATAAAACTGCATTTTATCACCTCTGTAGAAAACTAAGTTGGTTATTCTGTTAGGTTATATTATTCTAAGTCTATAACCTTCAAAATTCACCTTAAATATCATACACAAATATGTGGTTTTGCATGCATATATGTGAGTTTTGTCTGAGACAAGATTAAAACTTGTCACAAGCATTTTATCTTCAAAAGATAGAGCAAGGACAGGTGTGAAGGGATGGAGCAGGCGGTAGAGATAGATGCCGTCAATCTATGTTCAACGTACACTCTCATGATTGCTTCCCTCTCCAGCTCCTGATCCATACAACTTCCTCATAGACCAAGAGTAAAACAAAGAGGAAGAGGAAATAAAGATGAGAATTCATTTAAAATTACCATCTCAAAATGCTCAAGTTCACTAGAAATGCAGCAAGATAGATTTAGGTCTTCAGAATGATGTTCTACTTTATATCCAGCAACTGATGTCCTATAGATAGGGAGTGGTGGTTCTCAAAATCATTCCCAGGGAAATTGCCTTGTTCTAGAAGCATCTCATTACCTGGGAACTTGTCAGAAATGAAGATTCTTGGGTCTATCTTAGAGCTACTGAATTGGAATCTCTGCGGGAGATGTCTACAAGTCTGTTTCAACAAGTCATCCAAGTGATTCTTATTTGAGCTCAAATCTGGTCATCAGAGGCTTAGAGTGTGGGATGCCTATGAGGAATCATAAGCCTAAACTTTTCTCTTTGGTCTTCACCAAACCAGTGAAGGGGATGAAGGGTGCATTTGTCAAATCATAGGTGCAATTTAAATGCAGCCCACCACCTGTTTTTATAAATAAAGTTTTATTGGAACACAGCCACAAACCATTTATGTATGTATGTATGTATGTATGTATGTATGTATTTATGTATTTATAGCTTTTGTGCTATAACAGCAGCCTTGAGTTGTCACAACAGAAACTGTATGGTTCACAAAGCAAAAACTATTCACTAATCTCTAGCCCTTTATGGAAAAAGTGTTCTGGTTCCTAGCTTAGAGAATTGTAGGAACAGTGCTTCTGAATCAGCGCCACCTTGGAAGTGGCTCTGCCACCTATGTGCTTTGTGACTTAGGGAGATTTCCTTCTGGTCTTTAGCTTTCTCCTCAAAATGAAGTAAGAATACTCTAGCCATTTTGTAAGTTGTGATGATCAGTGAATCTATGCAAAGGCACAAGTAGAAGTTCTAATTCTTAATAATCACTGAATGAGTGGTAGCTACTATTACTGAAATAACACTACATAAAATTTACTAACTGGTTAGCTTCTACTTTAGTCTGAACAAAAGTAGAAAAATAACCTGATTTATCAACTAAATTCATTGGTTTGGTGAAGACCAAAGAAAAAAGTTTAGACTTACCATTCTTCTATAGGAAATAATGGTTTTTAAAGTAATAAAATATGCTTAGGTATATACTTAATTTTAAAATGTATTTGTATACTTAGTGTCTTTAACCTTGAGCACAGCCAATTAATAAATATTTATGTCTTGATATTTCATAATTTTACAAGTCTCAATCAATACTTTTTAATTAATATATTTTATTGATTATGCTATTACAGTTGTCCCATTACCCCCCTTCATTCCCCTCTACCCTGCACACCCTCTCCAACCCACATTCCCCCCCTTTAGTTCATGTCCATGTGTCATAAGTTCTTTAGCTCCTA
>JAPYXV010003024.1:0-12625 GCA_028533065.1 Trachops cirrhosus
ATGGCTTTGGGTAGTATTGACATTTTGATGATGTTAATTCTTCCAATCCATGAACACGGTATATGTTTCCATTTGTTTGTGTCTTCCTTGATTTCTTTCTTCAGAGTTATGTAGTTTTCTGAATACAGGTCTTTTACCTCTTTGGTTAGGTTTATTCCTAGGTATTTTATTTTCCTTTTTGCTATATCGAATGGAATTTTTTTTCTTGATTTCTGTTTCTGCTGTTTCATTGTTGGTGTACAAAAATGCCTTTGATTTCTGGATATTGACTTTGTATCCCACTGTTTGGCCAAATTCCTTTATTAGGTCAAGCAGCTTTTTGGCCGAGTCTATAGGATTTTCTATGTACACTATCAAGTCATCTTCAAACAGTAACAGTTTTGTTTCCTCCTTTCCGATTTGGATGTCTTTATTTCCTTTTCTTGTCTGATTGCTGTGGCTAAAACTTCCAGTACTATATTGAATAGAAGTGGTGAAAGTGGACAGCCTTGTCTTGTTCCTGATCTTAGTGGAAAAGATTTTAGTTTTTGCCCATTGAGTATGAGGTTGGCTGTAGGTCTGTCATATATGGCCTTTATTATGTTGAGGAATGCTCCCTGTATTTCCACTTTGCTAAGTGTTTTTATCATAAATGGGTGCTGTACCTTATCAAATGCTTTTTCTGCATCTATTCATATGATCATGTGATTTTTGTCTTTGCTTTTGCTTATGTGATGTATTATATTTACTGATTTGTGAATATTGAATCATCCTTTTATCCCTGGGATGAATCCCACTTGGTCATGGTGTATGATCTTTCTAATGAATTGTTGAATGCCATTTGCCAATACTTTGTTGAGGATTTTAGTGTTTATATTCATCAGCGATATTGGCCTGAAGTTTTCTTTCTTTGTTGTGTCTTTACCTGGTTTTTGGATTAGGATGATGCTGGCCTCATAAAAAGAGTTTGAGAGTCTTCCATCTTTTTGGATTTTGTGGAATAGTCTGTGAAGGCTAGGGGTTAGCTCTTCCTTAAATGCTTTGTAGAATTCTCCTGTGAAACCATCTGATCCAGGGCTTTTGTGTGTCGGGAGTTTTTTCATTACTGCTTCAATTTCATTTGCTGTTGTTTATGTGATGTATTATTACATTTATTGATTTGCAAATGTTGTACTATCCTTGCATCCCTGGGATGAACCTCACTTGGTCATGGTGTATGATTTTTTTAATGCATTTCTGGATACTGTTTGTCAATATTTTGTTGAGGATTTTAGCATCTATGTTCATCACTGATATTGGCTTGTAGTTGTCTTTCTTTGTTGTGTCTTATCTGGTTTTGGGATTAGGTTGATGCTGGCTTCATAAAAAGACTTCAGGAGGTTTCCCTCTGCTTGAATTTCTTGGAATAATCTGTGAAGGAAGGTGGTTAGCTCTTCCTGAAAGGCTTTGTATCATTCTCCTGTGAAACCATCTGGTCCAGGTCTTTTGTATGTTGAGAGTTTTTCATTATTGCTTCAATTTTGTCAGCTGTTATTGGTCTGTTCAGACTTCCTGTTTCTTCTTCACTGAGTTTTGGAAGATTATATTTTTCTAGGAATTTGTCCATTTCACCTAGGTTTTCAAATTTCTTGGCATACAGTTCTTCATAGTAATTTCTTACAATCCTTTGTACTTCTGTAGTATCACTTGTGAGCTCTCCTGTTTAATTTCTGATTGTGTTTATTTGGGTCTTCTCTTTTTTTTTCTTGATGAGCCTGCTTAAAGATTTGTCGATTTTGTATATCTTTTCAAAGAACCAGCTCCTGGATTCGTTGATCCTTAGAATTGTGCTTTTAGTCTCTATGTCATTGAATTCTGCTCTGATCTTGGTTATTTCCTTCCTTCTACTTGCTCTGGGCTGTCTTTGTCGTTGTTCCTCGAGTTCCTGTAGATGAAGGGTTAGGTTGTTTGTTTGAAATGTTCCTATCTTTTTTAGGTAGGCGTATATTGCTAGGAACTTCCCTCTTAGGACTGCCTTTGCTGTGTCCCATAAGTTTTGGGTTGTGAGTTCATTTTCATTTGTTTCCAGAAACTTTTGATTTGTTCCCTGATTTCATTCTTGACCCATTCATTGTTTAATAGCATGCTATTTAATCTCTATCATTTTGAGTGTTTGGGTCTTTTTTTCTTGAGGTTGGTTTCTAGTTTCAGTCCCTTGTGATCAGAGAATATGCTTGGTGTGATTTCAATTTTCTTGAATTTGTTGAGGCTTGTTTTGTGTCCTGTCATGTGGTCTATCTTTGAAAACGTTCTATGAGCATTTGAAAAGAATGTGTATTTAGATTCTTTGGGATGGAGAGCTCTATATATATCAGTTAAGTCCATTTGATCTAGGGCATTGTTCAATGCCACAATATCTTTGTTGATATTTTGTTTGAAAGATCTGTCCATTTTTGACAATGGGGTGTTAAAATCCCCCACCATAATTGTGTTGCTGTCAATATCTTTCTTGAAGTCCTCTAAGATTTTCTTTATGTATTTAGGTGCTCCTATGTTGGGTGCATATATATTAACAATGTTTATGTCTTCTTGGTGGATTCTTCCCTTGAATATTATGAAGTGAAGTTCTGGGTCTCTCTTTATGGCCCTTTTTTGGAAGTCTATTTTGTGTGATATGACTATTGCTACCCTGGCTTTTTCTTCATGTCCATTTGGTTGGAAAATTTGTTTCCAGCTCTTCACTTTCAGTCTGTGTAGGTCTTTGCCACTGAAGTGGGTCTCTTGTAGGCAGCATTTGTGTGGGTCATGCTTTCTTATCCATTCAGCTATTCTATGTCTTTTAACTGGGGCATTTAATCCATTTACATTTAACGTTATTATTGATAGGTACTTATTCATTGCCATTTTCGTACTTGTGTTCCCCTGTCTCTCTCTCTTTTCTTTCCTTTCCTTAAAGCAGTCCCTTTAGCATCTCTTGCAGAGCTGGCTTGGTGGAGGTGTATTCTTTTAGACTTCTTTTGTCTGGGAAGCTCCTTATTTGACTTTCTATCTTGACTGAGAGCCTTGCTGGGTAAAGTAGACTTGGTTGCAGGCCTCTGGTTCTCATTACTTGGAATATTTCTTGCCATTCACTTTTGGTTTGTAGCGTTTCCACTGAGCAGTCAGCTGCTAGCCTAATTGGGGCTCCCTTGTATGTTACTTCCTGTTTCTCCCTTGCCGTGTTTAAGATTCTCTCTTTGTCTTGGAATTTTGCCATTTTGGTTATGATGTGTCTTGAAGTGAGTCTCTTTGGGTTCCTCTTGTTTGGGACTGTCTGTGTTCCAGGATTTGTGTGGTTTTTTCTCTCATCAAATTAGGGAAGTTCTCCACCATTACTTTTTCAAATAGGTTTTCTGTCCCTGCTCTCTTCTCCTTCAGGTATCCCTATTATACGGGTATTATTATGTTTCACATTGTCTTGTGTTTCTCTTAATCTCTCCTCATTCTTTCTGAGCCTCTTTTCCTTTTCTTGCTCTTTCTGGGTACTTTTTTCTACTTTGTCCTCCAGCTTGCTGATCCGATCTTCTGCTTCATGGATCCTGCTTTTGTTTCCTTCTACTGTGTTCTGCAGTTCAGAAATTGTATTCTTCATTTCCTCTTGGCCCTTGTTGATAGTTTCTATTTTCTTTTTCATGTTGATATAGTTTGTAGTGAGTTCATTGTAGCTTCCCTGTAGTTTCTGGTAGCTAATTGTGACCTCATTGAATTTCCTGACAATCTTTTCTTTGAAATCAGAATATGATAGTTGAGTTGCCTCTATTTTATTTAGCGTTGTTTCTGAGGCTTCCTTCTTTCCCTTCATTTAAGATTGTTTCTTTGTCTTCTCATTGTTCGTGAGACTCTTCTTGTTAGCCTCAGCTTCTTAACTTGATCTGTTCTGGCTCCCTGGGTTTATGGTGTGTACTTCTGTGGTAGAATACCTGTGAGATTCAGTGGTGCAGTCCCTTTAGGGTATCCAGGTGTTCACAGTTTCTGCCTACTCTTGTTCGTGATCAGTTGGAGGGATAAGGCATAATGGTTTAAGACAGGAAGCGAGTATTCTATGATATTTACAGTAGTAGCAAATAGAGAGGAAATAGGAGATCCTTTTGCTATGTATAGTGTTATTTGTTATCTTCCACCCCACTAGCCACTTTTTAGAAAGGACAGAAAGAAGATAAGACTCTTTTTGGGAAGGAAAGGATTGTGAGTTGGCTCTAGAAAGCAATGAGGATGTGGGAAGTCAGAATCTGAGATAGGGTTAGAGTAAAGAGTAGCAAATAGGTGAAGTGTGTGAGAGAATACAGTTAACCACTACAGTAATAGAGTTCAGGAAACTATGAAGTGGGCTAAGATCTGGGACAGGTGTTGTGTAGTATTTACAGTTGTATGGAATAGCTATTATTTACAGTAATACTAGAGCAACAATCATATGACAGAATCTATGAGATCTAGATAACAAGAATAGGGAGTATTGAGCTTTGAGAAGTGCACTAATGGAACACAAATGAAGGACAGTAAGTTAGCAATACACTATAAATGAGATAACTGAGGAAACCTATCAAATGATACAATACAACCAACCAAGCAAAGAAGACTATGCAGAGAGAAGAGGAATACAAAAAATACTATTAAAATAAAAAGTGTAAGAATAATGAAATAATGATAATACAAATATGCAATTATTTGCAGATTCAAAAAAAAAGTAGGAAGAAAGCAGAAGATGGAAGGAAGAAGAGATACATTTGGAAAGAAAGGAAGGATCAGCACTGGAATGAAAGAAAGGGAAGCATAAGGAATTGATAGATATACAAATAAAAAGAATTAAAAAATAAAGGTTACTTAAAGAAATAATCAAACAACAGGAAGAGAAAACTTTTTGTTGGATTCAGATTGGCCAGACTGGTTTTTCTGGTTTAGCTGGCTTCAACAGTCTGAGGGTTGACTGGAGACAGTTTTTCTTAGTTCCCGTTCCAGTTCAGAACTCAGTCAGCCTCTGGCGTACTGTCCTTAGGGTAGCCTCGCATTCTCCCCGGAGCCTGTCTGGTGCATCTCCAAAGGGCCTTGGGTGTGGGATCTGGGTGCCCTTAAGCATTCTCTCTGTAGCTCATCACCATGGGCTCCAGTGCCCTATGGAGTGCCAGTGCCTTTTCTCGGTTCATGGGTGTGAACTCTGTCAATCCTGAGGGGCGCCCACTTCCCCTGAATTCACAGCCTGGGCACTCGAGGTCCCACGGAGTGCCCGTGCCTTTTCCTTGGTCACAGCTGTGGGCTCTGGGTCTTCCACAAAATTATACTCTCTCTGGGTTGGGGGTGCAGGCACACAGCCAGGCACAAGGCCAGGCCATCTGGCCTGGCCACCCTTGGTCGCACAGGCTGGGGTACACTCTCTTACCAGGGCTCTGCGTGGGTGCTCACAGCCCCTATGTGAGTGCCTCTCCAACCTCACTCCCCTCTACGTTCCCTTAAGTAAACAGGCCTTCTCCAGTGCTGCTTAGTCCTTGTCTGGCTGGGGAGGGAGTGGTTGACCCAGCTTTCTCCCAGGAACCCTGAGGCAGACTCCAGAGCTCCCTGCCTGGAGCTGCAACCTCCCTGGTTCTTGCGCTGATCCCTGGGCCCTTATTATCCTGAAGTAGTCTCCTTACCATCTGGTTTTTCAATGTCTGCTACAATTTTTGATCTCCTATTTTCATATATGTTGTGATAATGTTGGCTGTTTGTTCTGTTCCTCCATAGGTCGGCTAGGTTTTTCTCCCATGTGTAGGGGGAAGTAGAATCTGGTCCCTCCTACCATGCTGCCATGTTCCCACCTATTTATTTATTTTTTAAAGATTTTATTTATTTATTTTTAGAGAGGGGAGGGAAGGACAAAGAGAGGGAGAGAAACATCAATGTGTGGTTTCCCATTGAGTGCCCCCTACTGGGGACCTGGACAGCAACCTAGGCATGTGCCCTGCCTGGGAATCAAATCAGCAACACTTGGTTCACAGGCCAGCACTAAACCCACTGAGCCACATCAGCCAGGGAGGATTTTTTCAAATTTGGAAATGAGGGATCACAATACCTGATATCAAACTGTATTACAAGGCCACTGTAATCAAAACAGAATGGTACTGGCATAAGAACAGACACCTGGACCAAGGGACCAGAATAGAGAGCCCAGAAATAAACCCCAGTCTCTATGGTCAATTAATATTTAACAAAGGGGGCAGCAACATAAAATGGAGTAAAAATAGCCTCTTCAACAAATGGTGTTGGGAGAGGTAGACAGCTACATGCAAAAAAATGAAACTTGAACACCAAGTTACATCATATACAAAAATAAATTCAAGGTGGATAAAAGACTTAAATATAAGCCGTGACAACATAAAAGTCCTAAAGGAGAACATAGGCAGGAAAATCTCAGATATTCCACACAGCAATATTTTCACTGATATGTCCTCTCGAGCAAGGAACATAAAGGAAAGAATAAACGAATGGGATAAAAATAAAAAGCTTCTGCCCATCTAAAGAAAACAGCATTAAAATGAAAAGAGAACCAGCTATATGGGAAAACATATTTGCCAATGACACCTTGGAGAAGGGCTTGATCTCCACAGTATATAGAGAACTCATAATGACTCCACTCCAGGAAGGAAAAAATAACCAATTTAAAAATGGGCAAAGGACTTGAACAGACACTTCTTTAACGGTGACATACAGAGGATCCAGAGGCACATGAAAAGATGCTCAATATTGCTAGCTATCAGAGAGATGCAAATTAAAACCACAATGAGATACCACCTCACACCAGTCAGAATGGCCATCATAAATAAAACAACAAACAACAAATGTTGGGGAGGTTGTGGAGAATAGGGAACCCTAGTAAACTGTTGGTGGGATTGCAGACTGGTACAACCACTGTGGAGAACAGTATGGAATTTTATCAGAAAACTAAAAATGGATCTGCCCTTTGATCCAGCAATTGCACTGCTGGGACTATATCCTAAGAACCCTGAAACACCAATCCAAAAGAGCCTGTGCACCCCAATGTTCATAGCAGCACAATTTACAATAGCTAAGTGCTGGAAACAACCTAAGTGCCCATCAGCAAATGAGTGGATCAAAAAACTGTGGTGCATTTACACAATGGAATACTATGCAGCCAAAAGAAAGAAGGAGCTCCTATCCTTTGTGACAGCATGGATGGAGCTGGAGAGCATTATGCTAAGTGAAGTAAGTCAGGTGGTGAGGGACAAATACCATATAATCTCACCTTTAACTGGAACCTAATCAACAAAAGAAACAAACAAGCAAAATATACCCAGAGACATTGAAAATAAGAACAAATGGACAGTGATCAGAGGGGAGGTGGGAAGGGATAATGGGGGAAAAACAGGGGAGGGTTTTCATGAACAACTACAAAGGACACATGGACAAAACCAAGGAGGGGTGGAATCAGGGGAGGGAGGTGGGGATGGCTGGGGTGGGGGGAGTGGTGAGGGGAAAATGCAGACAACTGTACTTGAACAACAATAAAATTTAAAAGAATAAAAAAAGAAAAATGGAAAAAAATGGAAATGATATCAGCATGCTGTAGTTAGTGGGTACCTTGTGACTACAATAATGCCTTTTATTCTACTTCATATTTAGCTATCAATAGGTAAGGTCAATTACTAAGAAGTAGCAGCATGAAGGAAAGCCATCACACCACAATTTATTTAAATACCAGTCATTTGAAGTATTAATTTTAAAAGACCATGGTGAGGATAAATACAGAATAAAATTTTATATTCTATCTTGTCCTTTACATTATCCCTAGGTTTCTTGGGAAGTTTACACACAATTGTTATGTAGGAGGAAAAATCACTTTGGGTGACATAATACAAGAGTTGGAAATATTTCCTCTAGCTAGATTTAACATCCTCTCCTGAAAGCTTTTGGCAGTGACTTTTTAAATTAATGCTTGCACTTTGGGATTTGTGGCCAGAAAATGTACTAGATCACTATCCATGGAGTAGGTAATTCATTTTCTCATCTCCCTTTTTAATTGAATTTATTGGGGCATCATTGGTTTACAAAACTCGGCAGACTTCAAGTGTACAACTCAACAAACCATCATCTGTGCACTGCATCCTGTACCCCTGGCCCTAAGCAAAAAGTCTCTTTCTGTCCCCATTTTTCTCCACTTAGTCCAACTCCACCTATCTCCTACCACCCTTTCCCTTTGGCTATCACCACACTGTCATCTGTGTCTATGTGTGACACTCTCTCTCTCCCTCTCTCTCTCTCTCTCTCTGGTTTTTCCCTATTTGAATTCCAGAAGGCAAGCCATTTGTGATTCAGAGAATACTCCTGTGGCATACCTGGTGGCCAGGTCTCTTTTATTCTCTCAAATGATGATGTCTTTTCTGGTTGTTGTACACACTTGCTAATTTAAGGGCCATGCAATAGGACAGTGATTGGAATTTGTCTTGATTAGTGGTATATGGGAAGACAGCCTTGGCAGGAAATATTTAGAATCACAGTTGACAACATACTCATTCATTCAAAAAATATCTACTGAGTGCCTACCTCTGTCAGGCACTGTACTGTGCAAACACTTATTCTCCAGGATAAGCATCAGTGCATAGTCATTATTAAAGCTTTTGTCCTAAACTCCTGGTTAAGTATGTTACAGGCAGTTTTAAGTAAACAATTATTTTTAAAACAGTACACTTTACAATGTTAATTATTCAGTATGCCAGCTAGAATGAACTTTTTCATGTCAAATGAGCCAAGTATGTTGCAAACACTTTGACCAAGGTGTGTGGCTAATGTGAAACTCAGTAAAAAATATCTGAAAAGGCCAAATGTAGATTCAACTTTTTCCCCATTTACCTGTTTGTTCCCTAATGAAAAAGTCAGATGATCAAAAGTTGGGGAAGAAAGAGATAAATAAGAGACCTAATAAAGAGAAAGAGAGAGGGTTTATAGTAAGAATAAGACCCCAGTGTCCACCAATCAAAAACATAATACAATGAAGTGTTTGCCTCAAACAGACCCTGCTCCTGAAATAAGAACACTATTTTGTAATTTCTCCAGGAAAGGTGATACATGACTTACATGAATTGTTTGAAATCTTGAAGTGTCATTTATAATGCTTACTTATTGAGAATGATAAATATCTTAGCAAAAGAAGTAAAACTTGCAAATTGCAGTTTCCTTGTGTAAAAACAGGAGAATCAACTTCATCGGGACACTGAAACTTAAATAGCAACATATTTATGAAATTGCAATGTATTTGGCAATAAGTCTTACACATAGTAAGTCCTCATTAAACAAGCACTGATAATTGTTTTTTAAAGTGCCTAGTTTATTAGTTAGGTTTTCAATTATTTAGCTTATTTTATTTTTTCCTCTTCACCTCTTTCCCCAATCCCCTCCCTTTTGACAATCATCAGTTTGTTCTCTGCATCTATGGGTCTGTTTCTACTTTGTTTTGTTTGTTCACTTTTGTTTTTAGATTCCACATATAAGTGAAATAATAAGGCATTTGTTTTTCTCTGACTTTTTTACTTAGCACAATATGCTGTAGGTTTATCCATGTTGTTGCAAATGACAAGGTTTCATTCTTTTCTATTGCTGAGTAATAGTCCATTGTGTGTGTGTCTGGTGTTGACATTCATTGTTATTTTGTATTAGTTTCAGGTGTACAGCTGAAACTAATAATGTCTAACAGTGGTTAGACATTTATATAATTTATAAACTGATTTCCCCAATAAGTGTAGTACCCACATGGCAGTGTACAACATTATTATGATATTATTGCCTCTGTTCCCTATGCTGTACTTTATATCCCTGTATTTTGTAACTACCAATTCATACTACTTAATCCCTTCACTTTTATCACTTACCTCCTAACCCCCTAGTATGCAGCAAGCATCAGTGTATTCTTTGTACATTTGAGTCTGTTTTATTTGTTCATTTATTTTGTTCTTTAGATTCCACAGATAAGTGAAATCATATGGTATTTGTCTTTCTCTGTTAAATTACTTTCACTTAGCATAATACCCTCTAGGTCCAGCCATGTTGTGGTAAATGGTAAGATTTCATTTTCCTGGATGGTTTTCCTTGCTGTGCAAAACATTTTTAGTTTGATGTAGTCCTATTTGTTTATTTTTATTTTGTTTTCCTTGCCCAAGGAGATATATCAGAAAAAATATTACTGAGAACAATGTCAGAGAGTTTACTACCTATGATTTCTTCTTGTAGTTTTATGGTTTCAGGTCTGACATTTAAGTCTTTAATCCATTTTGAGTTTATTCTTGTGTGTGTCATAAGAAAGTGGTCTGATTTCATTTTTTTTACATATATCTGTCCAGTCTTCCCAATACCTCTTATTGAAGAGATTGTTTCTCATTGTATATTTTGCCTCCTTTGTCATAGATTAATTGAGCATATAAGCAAGGATTTATTTCTGGGTTCTCTATTCCATTCTATTGACCTGTATATCTGTTTTTAGGCTAGCACCATACTGTTTTGATTACTGTAGTTTTGTAGTATAGTTTGAGCACTGATATTGTTACTACAGAATGATCAAGAATATAACCTTGGGGTACTTATAATTGAAAGATGGATTAGCTCTTCTTCAGTAGTTTTGAATAAAACAAACCTTTGTATTGTTCATATTTATTCCAATATATATTTTTATATATACAACCCCATTGTTAGTGACTGAATCTTTGCTTAGCTACCAGACTCATTCATTAAAAATAATTACACATATTCTATGTATTGAAGAAATTAAAATTTTATGAGTAGAGACCAATGCACATATAATATTCATAAACTTGTCAAATGCAATATAATATAATGTTTAATAATTATTTGGTCCTGAAGTGACTGGAATTTGCCATCTCTATAGTGGCACTGCATAATGCTTGGATTGAGTATACTGTTAAATGAGATTTAGCGTCAACACAAAGATAAATACAAACCAACATTTCTAAATTAGTATGGCAGTTTCTTCTACTTGATTTGTGACTCAGTGGTTTTCTCTAACACAACAGTCATATGCCCTCTAGCTTTCTTGGGGAGGCCTGTTCTTAGTTACAGTTTAATCAGTGACATATCATTTGTATGTATGAGTATCTTCCTAAATGTAGAGAAATTTTGGGGCAGTTATGTACTTCTTTTGGAGCACATGGCAAAGAGTTTGTAGTACTTCATAACTTAGCACATCAAGGAACTTATATAAAAATGAAATAATTGTGCTTTTTGGCTACCAGTTTGAAATATTTATAAGGGTAAATGAAAACGGAGTCCACTCTTCCATCAGAGCTGATGTTATAGCCTGTTTAATATTGCATGATGAGTGAGCTATAAATAAACAATAAATAGAAATAAAAATAGTGAATATAAAAATAATTATTGATATAAATAATAAATGAATACAGCATAAGTTTAGGGCTGAGATGGAATGGAACTAGATGTGAAATTTAATTGAGCTTGCTTTTGAGTTTAAGAAGTCTTTTGGAACCAGTAGTTCAGTAAGGATTTCAGGATTTTTTTCCTTTTAATTTTAAATGAATGTGCTCATAGCTCCTAGATCCTTAGGTCAGTCAACCAAAGACGACTATTACTGTAACTCCAAACAGCTGCTTGGGGAAAGTATTTGGCCTGTGGATGAGTTTAGACCACAGAGACCAGAGGTTTTCATTTTTAAAAGGATGATCCCCTTTGCAAACATTTTTTATCTGTCTTTTAAGAAGTCTTTTGGGAACTGTGCATTATCCCCTTTTCTCAGGGAGAAAGCAGTAAGAAGAAATTCTTTTCCTTAGTTCTGGGAGCCTGACTGGGAAAAGCCTTTCAGATCATTAACCAAATGAGTTGTCAGAACCAAATTTTCTAGAAATTGTTCAGGGGGAAAAAAGAAAAGGTTTAGGGCTATATCTGTGTGGACTCAGTCATTTAATTTTCTCAACAGATTCAGTAAGGCAGTCTGTAAGAGTTCACATCTCTGTTTTGGATGTGAAACTCAGAGAGGTTAACAGATGCTTGGCCAGGCTGTAAGTGATGGAACCAGCCTTTAGTTGGGCACACAGCTTCCAAAGCTTACACTGAAAGAGGCAGAACACATGGCAAAAGCAGAAGCCAACACTATGGAGAATTCCAAGTTTTACCACCAGTAGTAAACCTGCGGGATAAGCAAAGATAGAACTCTATTCCTTCATCTCCCATACTTCCCCACTACCTCCCTCTTCTGCTTCCTTCTCATGCTTCTCAGGGTGCACTCTGCCTTCTGCCTAGTACTCACTACCTTTATATTTGGATCCTGGCCTGGATTCTGGTACATGGAAGACACTCAATAAATACTTATGTCATGATTGAATGAAAGGCATCTCCTAATCAGACCTTGGTATGTATGTGTGTATATACAAATATGTCTATATGTATGTTACAAGGCATGTCCAAAACGTATCCAGCTGTGTACTATGGAAAACAAAAAATATTTACTGAAGAAGATACAAGATACAAGACACATTGTACATAGAACAATGACACCTCAGTCCCCTTCAAAGTAGGCACCCTGGGACCTCACACAATTTTCCCAATCGCTATCAGCTGCCCCCTCATATTTTCCTGAATCTCATTGATGATCTGAAATCTCTTCCCTTTCAGAAGTGAT
>JAPYXV010003025.1:0-12622 GCA_028533065.1 Trachops cirrhosus
AGGCCTTCCAGTTCTGGGAGATTTCTCACTCAGCCTTAGCCACGGGGGGGGGGGTTACAGCTCCTGAAACCAGGCAGGGCGGACACCACAAGCAACATTACTGCATATATTAATAAATTCAGATGCTGAGTAATTAGCTTTTGATTTTTAAGTGCTCTTTTCCTTTGGTAAGCACTAATATTCCTCTTTCTTAACTATCTATGTTATAATTTCTATTCTGACATTTACTGTATTATGTACACACCTTCTGTTTATATTTTAAATGATGGTAGATGCAATTTTAAAGATTTTATTTTTATATTCTCAGGATTGGAAGTTTTCCAGGCTTCAATTTGTAAGATGCACACTAGAGTGAAGAAGTAAGGTAAGTATCCAAATCATGTTTCTATATCATGTGCCTCTATTTTATGACTATTTCATTTCAGAATGCTTTTCCCCTGGTTCATTTATACAGTCTTCTCAACTCTTGGTATTTATAGATACTTATTTATTGCTATCTATGAATTTTCTATCAGTTCAAAATTCATATATTTTATTTTCAGAATTGCCTCATTTTAGACTCAAAGATCCAACAAACCCTTTTGTAGCAGTTAAAATTCTAAATTTCCTTGCTCAAAATCTATTAGATAATGAGGGAAAAATGTAAATAGTTAAAAATTGAATTTGAGGGAAACATACAAGTAGAAAAACTCATGCTTTGGTAGTTACCTTTTAGAAAGGATCAGAGTAGTTTTATTAAGTTTAGGAAAAATTATTATTGACGTGTTTAAGATAAAATGGTAAAATTAAGGATATGTGGTTATTTGTAGAGAAGGGTCACGGAGATCACAATATGGGCCTACTAAATGGAGGGCAATGGAAGACAGGAACTGTCAAGTGAGAGAGCAGTGGGTTCATGGGTCATTAGGTCCTCAGTTCAGGGAATTTGAGGAAATAAAGAGAACTAAAAACTCTTTAGAAAAAAAGGCATGTATCAGAAGAGGTGAAGGGATACCATTTAGAAAACTGAAATAACATCTGTTTGTAAGGATGAGAGGGAGAAAAGTTGTAGAGGAAACTAGGCTAGAATGTGAAGAGTGAGAAAATTCTGAGTTACAAGTTGGTAAGATGTTGGTGCTTACAGCAGAAAAATGGGAGGATAGGATCATTAGGGTGAGAAAGAGTGAGGATGAGATGATAAGAGATGATCATTTATGGACTAGGACCACAGCAATTGAGAGCAAAGAGGCTAATTTCCTGAGAAATAGCATGAAGTCTGTATGTAGGTGCATAAGAAATGTGACTCCTGTGGGCCCTTGACCACACACTGGCAGTTTGTGATATCTGGAGGGTAGGTGTGCTATTGAAATTGATATAGCTTCTAAAAATTCTAGAAAAGTTTTCCTTTGCTTATGCCTGTGAAATTAGGTCAGGTAAATCAGTTGTCTTGAAAGACCGAAGTTGCAGGTTCAATTTCTGATCAGGGCACAAATAAGAATGCATAAATAAAGTGGAACAACAAATAGATGTCTCTCTCTCTATCTTCCCCCTTCTCCTCTCTCTTTCAAATAAAAAAAAGGATCTAAATCTAAATTTCAATGTCATTTTCTCCCTGACTAAACTTTGCCCTTATCATTGTATGATGGAAAAACATGGTGTAAACTGTCTTTGAAAGTATATGCCTTATTGATTCATTCATTATAATAATTTGTTGTGAAACTGAACTCCTCGTCAGTGGAAAAATGTTAGCTCCCACTTTCCCTCTACAGCAGCTGTGACTCTGGACCCCAATTGTAAATTCAACACTTTGGATCAAAATGCATAACTACTTTATTTTATTTTTTAGAATAATGATTTACTATGTTTGCTCATAAGAGCAACAATTCAGGTGCAGGTGTATGTTCTGCTATGGTGCAATTCTACATTCATATTAAATCCAGGTACTCCTTAAAGTTAGAAGGCTTTCCTGGCCATCCTTGTCAAAAGCAGAGAGTACATACACTTACAGTTCTGACTATCAACATTCCAACAAAGTGTATATGTAAATGCCCATGTCTTCCCTGCCTTGTATAAGTTACCTCTGCTTGGATCTGTAAGTTTGGTAGCCTATCATTATTGGTAACTTGATTCCCAAATCATATGTAATCTCCAAGAATATAAAACCACACAATAAAATAAACAAATGATCCCAAATGTATTTCCATTCATTTTCTAAAGTCACCAAGCCTATAGATCTAAAAGTGAAAAGAGAAAAATGTGATGATATAATATAATAAAATATAACCATATTAATGCAATTCAATGTGTAGTAAATATCTCTAGTAAGATATTTGGTAAATGTCATTATTAAGTGAGAAAATGTAAGAAGAACATTTTATAAATTGTTTAGAAAATATGTTAATGGCCCAGTGCCCAATGAATCCATGAGAAATTATTTGCTAAGGTAATTATTTGCTAAGAAATTATTGCTAAGGTAAGCAGTCTTATATTTATATATCATCTTCCATACTTTGGCAACTTTGTCAGAAAATGATGCATATTTTATTTTTTATGAGATTTTTCTACTATAAATTACTATATCAATCTTTATCTGTTTGTTAAAATAGCTAAATGTGTGTATTAAGTCCCCAGATTTATTACTAAATTATGATTCCGCCTGTCTCTTATACTTTAAAACACATTAGATTTCTGCATATTATTTCTCTATCAATCAACCACAGAAAGCTAATTATTATATGAAATTTTAGGATTATTATTATACTAGAGTCTATAGACACCCAGCCCTATCATTCATCACCTAGATAAGCATTTTATTCCACATCAGTCAATAAGTTCATCACACAAGATCAACTATAATACTTGATGGATCTTGACTGTGTATTGTATATGGGGTCTCTTATATTAATTTAACTAATGGAATAGTTCCTACAAAGCTTTTGGAGTCTAGCTCTGATTTTGTAGTTGGGGTAATAGGTTAGAATCTGTTGACCCCTTCTATGGTCTGAATTTCTGTCCCCCACCCCCACCCAGTTCATATGTTGAAGCCCTAATCCCCAACATGACTGTATTTGGAGATGGGGCCTTTGGGAGATAACTAAGGTTAAATGAAGTTATGTATAGCATGGTAGTCAGTCAGTTAAATGGAGTTAAGACCAAGGTAAATTTGAGATTAGGTATCTCTTTAATAAATCAGCTTATTTTTATTTAGTTAAATACAAAATTTCCAGCCTCCCATTATGGGCTGCATATATTATCTCTTAATTTTCAGGATTTTTTATTACTTCATTGCCTCTGGAATAGACTTCTAAAACTGACTTCTGAATTTTGTTAATTGTAGTAATGCTCAGTATAAGAAATTTTACACAATTAATATAATATTTTGTTATAGGAAATTTAGAAGTCGTCCATTTCCATCACTTACTACACTAACTACCCAGTTATGTTGGAATCCTACTGCTTAGGGGAAAGTGAGAACTGGGAATAGCCCCTGGAAACCATCCTGTGGAAATCCCACCTCTCCCTGTACACTTACTTTATTTTTATTATTTTTGCTTCCTTTTAATGTAAACAGAATAGACAAACACATTAGAAACCCCAACATGACACAAGAGATTCCACACAGATTTATGTATAGATATTTACAGACCCTTCCAAACCAAGAAGGCAAATGGTGCCTCTAGCTTCTTTTCCTACCCCAACCCTGTCCAAAACCCAAGTGCTGAGGCAGCTGCCAGAGCCTCTAGAGTTGCTTCTGGCTGAAATTTAGCATGAGGCTGGAATGACATCAGAAACCCCCTCAAAGCAAAACCAGAATTCTGACTTTCTGGCCCTGACCCTAACCCTAAACCCTCTTCCTTGGCAAACTGTCCTGCTGTGGATTTGCATGTCTCAAGAATAGTCAATGTGACACCTGAAATTCAGATGCAATGGGTTCCCAGCCCATCCCAGCTGTTCCTAGCCTTGAGTAGAATGAGAAATGAGATGCAAATAACCATGTCCAAGAGAGGAGAGTGGGGAGGAGTGAACGAAGGGAGGATCCCAAGCTTAGAGATGACAACTTCCAGGCAGGAAGTTGTGATCAATAAGAGGCTCAATCTGGACTCAGCAACAAGCCCCATGCTCATCTGGGAGGGCACAGTGGAGCTGTGCTGCCACCTTTAGGGGGCCAGGTGGCAATGGACCAGGACAGGCCCTGAGGCACCTGGACACCACTTTTCCTCTTTAGTGCTCTGCCTGGGAGCATCACCGCAGCAGCTCTTCCCAGGGAATGGGCTTGGAGAAGACTTCCCTTTCTAACCAGAGGTTGTAGTTCATCAGGAAGTCCTCAGGCAGGTCCACTCAGAACACTCTGCAGACAATTGGCCAGAGATAGGAAGTCAGGGTTACTGTGGGCCCTGATGCAGCAACGGGTGTTAAAGCATTCAGTGTTGGCACGGAGGGCACATTCCTCAGCCTACAAGTTCCAAGGCCAGGCATCAAGATTGTTATGGTAAACCCAGTCGTCATGTACCCAGCCAAGGATACACCTTTCTGGTAAGTGGCAGACATCATTCTCATGTTGCTTTTTTGCCACTGCTGCCCCAGGTACTTGGTCTGCACCTTTAGCAGCTTCAGCACATAGGGCTGCATCATGGCCTGTTTCACCTTCTGGGCCCACTTCAGGATGGGGCAAGCACCACCCACATCAGCATCCTGGAATGCTTCCATTTGGTCAGTTTGTTTAAGATCCGAAGCAGATGGATACAAGGAAGGGGTTCCTCTAGCAAAAGTGGTTATTGTCACCAGCTTCCAGGCTCTTGGCAGTCAGCTCTGGCAGCTCACACACCATACAGGGAAGATAATCCAGGACAGAAATGCTGTTCTTGGCAGTGATGTAGGACATGATGTTTTGACTGAAGAAATTAGGATCAAAGGGGTGCAATTGGCAGATACCAGGTGCTGGACCATGTATTCAAATTGGGAGACATAGTTCAACTTAAAGTGCTTGAGTAGCAGCAGCAGGACTGCAGAAATGACCTTAACAATGGCCTCTTTGTGGAGGTTCACATCCAGCCCCAGGTTCACATGTTCTGCAACACTGTGGTGGACATCTCCTCAGGGAGGACATCTGCTAGGATGTTGATTGAGTCTGTTTTGGCTTTTGAGGTGGGAGTTGTGCCAGCAGGATCTTTAGCAGCACCATCATGCACTGAGGCAGGCTGGGGAGCAGGCCTGGGCAGAGGGTTTCTGCGGGGATTTGCTCAGTGTCCTCTTCTTCCCATGCCCCCAGAGGAGAGCGAAGGCACTCCTCCTCTATCTGCGCCTGGATCTCTGCAATGGATGTGCACTCAGACTGATACAGAGTATTGACGCTTTGGTGGATTGTCCTGGGTGGCTCCACTACTGTGTTCATGTCACAGCCCAGAGTGTAACCTATGAGTTTGCAGTGGCTGGGATCAAGGAGCATCTCAATGTCTGTCTGTCTGTCTGTCTGTCTCTCTCTCTCTGAATTTGGGCAACCTTGGGAGCTCCTATAGGCAGGTAAGCCTGTCAGTCTGGGGGTGCTGTGGTGGGGGAGTCATCACCTTGTCCCACTTGAGGGAGAGTATTTCCCCCTCCAGACCTGTGTCCTCATCATTCTCCTCTTCCCCTTCCTGAGAGCCATCAGTCTTATAGGGAATCCATTGCCGATTTTATATCTTTAGCTTTCAGTTTCACAAAAGTAGGATGACTGTGATCATTTTCCTTCCCAAAGGAGACTTTCTTTTTTCTTGTTAAGGTATACTGTTTGTCCTTTAAATTAACACAGATTTTAAAAAAATAAACAGCATATAGTCTTTGGGCTTTGCATCTGATGTTTTCTCCACTGCATGCTAGATTGGGAAATAGTGTGGCAGTTTGTGAGAATTTATTACTTTCTGAGATACTGTCTTTGTAAGATGGAGGACATAGTGTCCACCAACTATGGTTTCTGTGAGGGTTAAATGAGTTAATGACAGGTAGTAAGGGCCCATTACATAGTAGGGACTTTAGAGAGAAATTGTATTAACCATGCTACCTTCTGTCCTCTTCCACCAACACTGTTAATGTGATATGACAGTGACAGAAAGCAAATGGCAGCAAAGGAGTTACATATTGTACAATCTTACAACTCACTAAAGTTTCAAAGTAAAACCATTCATTTTTTCTTAGATTCTTATGTGAAACCTTTGGATTCCTTCCTGTCCCCTCAGCTTTGACCAGAAAGTCCCCAAATGATGAGTGTGATAGACCACAACATGAAGAAATTTCTATTGGAATTCAATTTTTCATGAGTAGTTAACACAGACCATTTTTTTACTGCTGAAGGTATATGAAATGAAATATTTTATGGTTTAAAAATGTACAATTTAGTTCTGGACTATTTACATATCACTTTACTCTGCTGGACTCAGGGTTCAGAAGGAATTGAGGAGAAACTCTGCCCTGCTACGATTGTAAAGTCACAGTACAAGCAGAATCAGCCATGCTAGGCTCAGGTCCATTTACTCTGATGCATTATGAGTGACTCAGTTTAACTGAAAATCACCACCAGATGTTGTTATTAGATAATTTATTAAATGATTTCTATAGCAACAGTGACTTATTGGTCTTGTGTGCAACATAAAATAATAATGAAATGGCCATTTAAACATTACCATTATAGTATATCATGTAGTCTATGATTAAAACATAAATTATTTTTACATAATAAACCACAATAAATGCAAATGAGCTTTTATTTTACTAACAACATATTATAACATAAAATAAACAGATATCTGATAATAACTATTATACACTGCTGAAAAACTTTTTTGTTGTTAAAAAAAAGCATGGGGAGCACTGGGGAGTGGGCTGGGATAGGAGTAAAAGACAGAAAACTGTACTTGAACAGCAATTAAAATTAAAAAATGTAAAAAATATAAAAAAGCAGAAAATAAGGTAGAAATTTAGAAATAGGGAGTGATTTTTCTTTACCATAGGTCTTAGATTTTTCTCTACCAAAAATCTTAGATTTTTCTCTAAGATGCTTGCAATTTTGATATGTACAAAAGATCCCAAGAATATAATTTGAGACATTTGGACAATGTTGTACATTACTCAACATCCATTCCACTCCCACTGGTTAGTCTCTAACCATTGTCATCTCATTTTTCTGGCCAGTTGTAGGAGCAACATGGCTTTACTAGAATGTAAGCTCCATGAGGGCAGGAATTTTTACTGTCTCCTGCACCGATGTATCCCTATGATTTAGAATGGTTACAGGCCCATGGTAGATACTTGATAAATAATTGTCAAAGAAAGAATGAGAGATAAAAAGAGAAAAAAGAGAGTAAAGGGGAAAAAGGAAGGAAGGAAGGAAAGAGGGAAGGAAGGAAGGAATAGAGGGAAGAAGGAAGAGAGGGAGGAAAGAAAAGAAAGAAGGACCAACAGTGACATAAGGGGAGAGGATTGCTTGGGCTTTGTGGAATCAATCAATCAATCAATCAATCACTATAACTCTCTCCCTACCTGATGTGAGCAAGGACAATTTTGCCCTATTGGTTCTGGTATTCATTCTAAGACCATAAAGAAAACCAGCCATAGGACGGAATTAATCTCGTTATTTTAAAGATGTGGAAAGTGCATAAATTCTTGATAATAAAGTTGAGTATTTTAATTAATATTTCTACCTCTGAACTTAATTATGCTGTGCTAAAATACTTTTTAACCTTATTTAATTTGAATGAAGCAGACGATTTATTTTTTGCTGCTGAACACTTTCTAACAGATAAAATCTGGATTTCAGAGTTTGGAAACAAGATATTGAGGTTGAGAACCAGTTATTTTACCAGTCAGTATGGCACCTGTAGTGAAGTTCTCTGTAATCAGTAATAAAAATAGTAATAGTCTTCTTTCCTGACACTATGTGTCAAGCTCTGTGCTAATGTTTTGAATACAGTGGATCCCTATGCTAGCCTTACTAGGTTGGTATTGCAATTTCCATATGTGGAAATTAAGGCTTTAGGAAGTTAAAGCGATTTTATAAGATACATAATGATTAGGGGTTGATCTAGGATAGTAATTAGCAAGTATTGGACTCTAGAACTCAAGCTTTGGGCCCCTGACTGTACTCACACAGGCCTCATTTTGGCCTGACATTTAGAGAACTTCCTTGTCTTTTTTTTTCTTCCACATTTTTTTGTTGTTCAAGTACAGTTGTCTCCATTTTCCTGCCACCACTCCCCACAACCCCAACCATCCCCAGTTCCCACCCTCAATCCTACCCCCCTTTTGTTTTGTCCATGTGTCCTTTATACAGGTTCCGGAAAACCCTTCCCCTTTCCCCCCCATTTCCCCCTCCCACTTCTGCTCTGGTGACTGTCAGTTTTTCTTAATTTCATTGTCTCTGGTTATATTTTGCTTGCTTTTTTCTTTTGTTGATTAGGTTCCAGTTAAAGGTGAGATCATATGGTATTTATCCCTCACTTCCTGGCTTATTTCACTTAGCATAAGGCTCTCCAGATTCATCTATGCTGTTGCAAAAGGTAGGAGCTCCTTCTTTCTTTCTGCAGTGTAGAGAGCTGCCTTTTTAAATTCACATGGTCTACTTAGAACAAAGTGAAAAATTAGGGCTCAGCTTCTCTCCACATAATCCTTGATTTCCAGCTTTTCCTGGCAGTGTAAGTATATGCTTAATTACTCAAAATTTCTAGTTTTGCCATTTCCTATGGGTATTTGAATTGTACAAAATGGTGCTTCAATGTACTTCTATGCAGCATCATTGTTTTGGAAAATTTGGTATAAAGAAAACTTCCAGAATGATAGCAGATGAATAGGTGAAGAAAATTTTCAAACCAAATACACTGATGTAGCGGTGACCTGGAAGACACATTTTTATTAATGGGCTCAATTTCTGTCTTCTATTTAGAAAGTGAAAAGAATACAGAGGTTTAAAATAGTATTGGTACGCAAAATATGTCCACCTGTTTTTTTAATCTAATAAATTATGTTTGAATAGAGAATAGTAAACTAAAAATCAGTGTTTGATGCTGGCTGGCACAGCTCAGTGGATTGAGTGCATCCTGTGAACCAGTGTCACACTTGTTCAATTCCCAGACAGGGCCCCTGGGTTGTGGGCCAGGTCCCCAGTAGGGGGTGCACAAGAGGCAGTAGGGGGCACACAAGAGCTAACCACACACTGCTGTGTCTCTTCCTCTCTTCCCCCTTCCCTTTTACTCTCTAAAAATAAATAAATAAAATCTTTAAAAAATAGGATAAAATAATAAAGTCAGTGTTTGTGTTAACTGCTGTTAGCGTTCTCTTAATATTTTTATCTTACTTGCCAATCCTTTAGTCTCACTCCCCAATTTTCACAAATGAGAAATGTGTTACTACATGTTAATATTAATGAAGAATCACTCCCACATAAATACACTGCCAAAGTCCCCTTGAAAGAATTCCTTATTCCAAAAAAATATTATTTTATAACTCTTGGAAAATCCTCAGGGAAAAGCTAAACTCATTCTGATGATAATGTCTGGAATCTTCACATTTTCACTATTATCTTATCTACCCTTTTAATACTACTTCTCAGTTTTTCCAGGACCTTAAACTCATTTTTATTAGATCTAATATTTTCTAGCTTTCCTTGATAATTTTATCCAGAATGCAAGTGGTTCTTACAGTGCTAAAACTCTATTCATATCTTGAGGTAACAGTTTTCACTAACATAACAGGCAATATGAAAGGCATGGCAAGAAGCAGATAAATAAGACACAGTTCCAGTGATTTGATACATGGATAGACATTGAAAATGCAAACCGTTAAGACCTATAAGAGAGGAAGGTAAGAGAAGAGTGTTAAGAGAAATCCAAAGAGCACCTTAACCTGCTCAGAGAAACTGGTAAAATGTTACTTGAGTAGATAATTCCTCAGATGAGCCTTAAAAAATAAGAACAAGCTTGGCATGTAGGAAATGCAGTGGAAGAAAGGAATGACATCTGAGGGAGAGGAATGTGAGAGTCTTCTGGAATGGTATATTATAACAAACTAAATCTTCATAAGGGTCCTGTGAGTTCTTATGGTTATTCTCATATTATTGATGAAGAAACTAAAGCTTGGAATGTTTAAATCATTACCATTTGCCCATTTCTTTGTTGTTCACTTTTCTTTAGTTCATCTTTCTTTATGAATTTATTATATAAAACCCTGTCACAATTATTCAATAAATGTCTGTTGAATAAATACAGGAATCAAGGGAACAAAAATGTCATCTTTATTTATAATAAGTAATTTTAACAAAATTTTATGTGATTTCATCTTGGTTACCAACATGATTGGAATTCACGTCAAAGCAATTCAACTTGTGAGAAAATTTTAGAAAACGAAACCTCTCTCAGTATTTTTTTTTTTTAAATATGTAACGCTTCATGAATTTGCATGTCATCCTTGCACAGGGGCCATGCTAAACTTCTCTGTATCATTCCAATTTTAGTATATGTGCTGCTGAGGCGAGCACCTCTCTCAGTATTTCAAATAAAGGATTGGTTACAGAAGAGTTAGAAGATCTAGAAGAGCAAAAGGAAGAGGAGAGTTGCCTAGGGGAGAAGAGGATACAGAAGAAGGAGGAAGGATGGAAAGAAAAGGGGAAGGTTAAGTAGGCAGAAGAGAAGGAGATAGGGAAAGAAAAAGGGAGGAGGAAGATGAGAAGGAGGAGCAGGAGTTGGAGAAGGAAGAGAAAAAGGCTAAGGAGGAGAAAGAGAAAAGAAAAGGAGAGAGGAAAAGAGTGAGTGGAAAGAGACAGAGAGGAGGATGACACAAGAAGGGGAGGAGAAGGTAGAGGAGGAGGAGAGATGCTGAAATTAGAAACTGCCAATGAGTATCTTTTCATATGTTCACTTATCATTTGAGTTTCCATTTTATGAATGTGAAATGCCATTTAGATAATTTGCCCATTTTTATATTGGGTTTCTTTCTTTTTGCCTTGATTTGTAGAAGCATAGAAGTTCTTTTAAAAAAAAAAGATTTTATTTATTTCTTTTTAGAGAGAGAGGAAGGGAGGGAGAAAGAGAGGGAGAGAAACATCAATGTGTGGTTGCCCAGGTCCCACTGGGGACCTGGCCAGCAACACAGGCATATGCCTTGACTGGGAATTGAACCGGCGACCCTTTGGTTTGCAGCCCACACTCAATCCACTGAGCTACACCAGCCAGGGCTAGATGATCTTTATATATTCTTCAGGCAAACTTTTTTAAATTATGAGTTGCGAATGCCTTTTCTGAGTCTTGTTTTTTAGCTCCTTTTTGCTGTCTTTTGATAAATAGAAGTTCCATTTTAATTGAAGTAGAATGTATCAGTTTTTCCTTTGGTCTTTCTGTCTTGTTTTGAAAAATTATTCCCTCCCTGAAGTAATAAAAACATTATTCTATATTTTATCCTGAAAGCTTGATAGGTTTGACTTTCACATATAGGAAATTAACCCACCTATAATTAATACTTGTTTTAGCTGTAGAATATTGTTGGTGTCCATTCTGGGAAGTAGAAATCAGTCCAGGTAGTTCAACATACAGCTATTTACAGAATCTATTAGGGAACAAGGGGAAGGCCTGAAGAAACAAAAGGAAGACACAGGAAGTCTCTAGAGGAGCAAAACTGAGAAGTTGTTATCCTGAGATCAGGAAACAGCCTAATACCCGTAAGTTGAAGCCTACGGTTCACCATCAATGAAGCCACTAAGAAAGGTTATGCTGCCACTGCTGATGTTAGAACTGAATAGGGCACTAGGAGCCCATCCTCCTGCTGCTGCACTGAGGACTGCAGCAGCTGGCGATCACCTCCAGTTTCCTGCCATAGCGTTGATGTCATTTCTCCAGCAGACGCCAAGAGAAAAGAAAGATACTGGGACTTGGGTCCAAGATGGCGGCGTGGTAGGACGCAGCAAATTCTGCTCTCCCACAACCAGGAAAAAAATCCTAGTCATTCTAGGTAGAAACAGAGCAAAGAGCCAACATTATCACGTCATAAATGAAAATAGGAGATCGCAAATTGTAGCGGACAATGAAAAACCCGAAGAGAGAGCGTGGTTTGGTGAAAGTCTCGGAAACCACAGCATTGAAAAAGGAAAAGGCGCAGGTGCGCCGCGGGACCGGTGAGGCCCAGGCCCTGAATATAGGAGGAGTGGGCGCCCCTCGGGACCCAGAGAGAACGCACCCATGAACCCGGAAAAGGCGCGGGTGCTCTGCGGGACCCGTGAGGCCCACGCCCTGAAGGTAGGAGGAGTGGGCGCCCCTCGGGACCCAGAGAGTGCGCACCTGTGAACCCGGAAAAGGCGCGGGCGCTCCACAGGACATCAGAACACACGGCAGTGAATTCCCAAGGACGCACATAGCTGTACCCAGACCCCCCAACACACGGATCCCTTTTGGGAGGCACCAGACGGGCTTGGGGGAGAGCGCGTGCCTGCACTGCGAACAGTGCGCCGGAGGCTGACTGGGTCCTGAACGGGAACAGAGAAAAACTGTCTCCAGTCACCCCTCAGTGTGCTGAAGCCAGCTAGAAGACCGGTTTGGCCAGTCTGAAACCAACAATGGTGTTTTTTGTTTTGTTTTCTTTTGTTTGTTTTTTGTGTGTTTGTTTTGTTTTTGTTTTCTTTTAATTATCT
>JAPYXV010003026.1:0-12622 GCA_028533065.1 Trachops cirrhosus
AAGTAGTATAGATGGTAGGTAGAAAATAGACAGGGGGAGGGCAAGAATAGTATGGGAAATGTAGAAGCTAAAGAACTTATGACACATGGACATGAACTAAAGGGGGTGGAATGTGGGTGGGAGAGGGTGTGCAGGGTGAAGGGGGACAGAGGGGGGTAATGGGACAGCTGTAATAGCATAATCAATAAAATATTAAAAAAAAAACAAAAGAAGAAGGAAAAAAAATAAAAGGTAATATTTCCCAAATTGATATATAGGTTCAACATAATTCCAATTAAAATCCAAGCTGCATTTTTCTAGAAATTGACAAGAAAACATAAAATTCATTTGGTAACAAAAGGAAACCATAATAGCCAAAATAATGTTGAAAACCTAGAAGAAAGATGGAGGACCCACCCTTCTGGGCTACAAAGCTACAGTAATCCTAACAGTATACTACTGACCTAAAATAGGCATACAGACCAAGAGAACAGAATTCACTGCCACAAGCATTAATAGGAAGAAACAATCTTTCCAACAAACAGTGCTGGGAAAACTGTATATCCACACACAAAAGAATAAATTTGGACCTCTACAACATCCCATACAACATAATGTAACAAAAATGGAACACAAATCCAAATGTAAAATGTAAAACTGAGAAATCCCATAAGAAAACATAGGAATTAATATTGATGACCTGGGGTTAGGCAATGGTTTGACAGACCTGACACTAATGGCATAAGCAACATAACTAGAAATCAATATGTTTGACTTCATCAAAATTAAAAAGGTCTGTAGTTCAAGGACTACCATCAAGAAAATGTAAAAATAGCTCAGAGTGGGATAAAATATTTGCAAATCATACATCCAATGAGGGACTTTTATTCAGATTATTAAAAAAACTCACGATTCAGTAATAAAGACAATTAACACAATTGAAAAATGGCCAGAGGATTTGGACACTTCTCCAAAGTGAAGATATATGAATGGGCCATGAGGACATAAAAAGATTCTCAGCATTATCAGTCATTAAGGCTATGCAAATCAAAACTATAACTAGTTACTTTTCACCCTTACTAGGATAGCTATAATCAAAAGGACAGTAACAAGTATTAGCAAATATGTGGAGATATTAAAAGCCTCATACACTGCTGGTGGGAATGTAAAGTGGTGCAGCCGCTATGGAAAAGTCAGGCAGTTCCTTGAAAGATTAAGCACAGAGTTTAATATGGTTTGTACAATTAAACATATGACCCAGCAATTCTATTCTCTGGTACACACTCAAGAGACATGAAAATGAACACTGTCATAAAACATGTTCATAGCAACATTACTCAAAATAGCCAAAAAATGAAAACAACTCAAATGTCTATCAACTGATGAATGGACAAATTTTAAATGTGATATACCCCTATAATGGAATATTATTCAGCCATAAAAGGTAGTAAATTCTGACACATGTTATAACCTGAATGAACCTTGAAAACATTAGCTAAGTGAACAATGTCAGAAATTAGTCACAAAAGATCACATATCATGTGATTCCATTTGTATGAACTATCCTGAAGAAGCAAGTCTATAAAGAGATAAAGTAGATTAGTGGTTTATAAGGGGCTGGAGGAAGAGTGACAGGAGTGTGGAATAACTGTTTTGGGCATGGGGTATTTGGAATTATAAAATGTTCTAAAATTAGATTGTGGCCACATCTACCAAGTGTGGCCCTACCTAATACATAGAAACAAACATAGGGAAGCAGCCAAAATATGAAGACAAAGAATCAGGTCCCAAATGAAAGAGAAGGAGGAATTCCACAAAAAGAACTAAATGAAATGGAGGAAAGCAAACTACCAGATACAGAGTTTGAAACAGTATTTAAAAGGATCCTCATGAAGTTAATGAGAACTTCAACAGCATGAAAAAGGACATAGAGAAACCTTAAAAAAGGAACCAGTCAGAAGGGAAACATACACTAACTGAAATGAAGAATAATTTACAGGAAATAAACAGTAGAGTCAATGAAGCCAAAAATCAAATCAGTAATTTGGAATATAAGTAAGCAAAAAACCCTAATCAGAACAGGAAAAAAAAATCCAACAAAATGAAGACAGGGACTCTGAGACAACTTCAAGCATACCAACATTCACATCATGGGGGTGCCAAAAAGAGAAGGGAGCAAGAAATTGAAAACCTATCTTTAAATATAATGACAGAAAACTTCCCTAACCTGGTGAAGTAAATACAAATACAAGTCCAGGAAGCACATACAGCCCCAAACAAGATGAACTCTAAGGGCCCACACCAAGACATATCATAATTAAAATTCCAAAAATTAAAAACCAAGAGAGAATCTTAAAAGCGGCAAGAGAAAAACAGTAAGTTACCTACAAGGAAGCTCCCATAAAACTGTCAGCTGATTCTCAATAGAAACTTTACAGGCCAGAAGGAAGTGAAAGGAACTATTTAAAGTGATCAAAAGTAAGGAGGACCTACAAGATACTTACCCAGCAAAGCTATCATTTAGAATAGAAGGACATAAAAAGAGCTTCCCAGACAAGAAAAAGCTAAAGGCGTTCATCACCACAAAACCACTATTACATGAAATGTTAGGATCTCCTTTAAGTAGAAGAAAAAAAGATAAAATATATGAGCAATAAAATGGCAATAAATACATATAATCAACAACTGAATCTAAAAAACAAAATAAATGAACAAACAGAACAAAAAAGATGCATAGATAAAAAGAACATTTTGATGGTTGCTAGATGTGAGGCAGTTTGAGAATATGAGTGAAAAAGGTAAGGGGATTAAGAAGTACAAATTGGTTTTTACAGAACAGTCATGGAGATGTAAAGTACAGCATATGGAATATAGTCACTAATATTCTATTATGTATGGTGTCAGATGGGTGTGAGATTTATCAGGATGATCATTTACTAAGTTATATAATGTCTACTCACTAAGGTGTACACCTGAAACTAATATAATATCATATGTCAACTCTAATTGAAAAATAAAAATGATTAAAAATTAAAAAAGGAAAAAAAGGAGAAATGAGAAAGCCCAAGTAAACAACCTAACTTACATCTTAAAAACTAGGAAAAGAATGAAAGCAACCCAAAGTCACCAGGAGAAAGAAAATAGTAAGAATTAAGCAAGAAAACACAAAGGAAAAAAATATATATATAAATTTTTTAAATGAAAGAAAAAGTAAAAACAAAAAAAATTTACAGCAGAATTGAATGAAATAGAGAACCAAAAGACTCTAGAAAAAATTAATACAACAAAAAGCTGGTTCTTTGAAAAGATTAATAAAATTGATGAACCCCTGGCTAGACTCACGAAGAAAAAAAGAAAAAAGACTCATATAAACAAAATCAGAAATGAAAGAGGAGAAGTTACCATAGACATTATATAGAAATACAATGGAACATGTTAGAATACTACAAAAGACTTTGTCACCAAATTCAATAACCTAGAAGAAATTGGTAAGTCCTAAAATACATAACCTTCCTAGACTGACTCATGAAGAACTGGAAAAGTTAAATCAGCAGTGGGGAAATTGAAAACATCGTCAAAATCTACCCCCAAAATAGCAGTCTAGGACCAAATGTCTTCACTAGTGAATTCTACCAAACATGCAAAGAAGATTTGACACCTATTCTTCTCAAACTCTTCCACAAAATAGAAGAGGCAATACTTCCTGATGTTTTATGAGGCCAACATAACCCTGATATTAACCCCTGGCAAGGATAACACACACACACACACAAACTATAGACCAATACATCTGATGAATATAGATGCAAAAACCCTAAACAAAACACATTAAAACAGTAATACATCATGATCAAGTGGGATTCATTCCAAGGGCACAAGGATGGTTCAACATATGCAAATTGATCATTGTAAAACACCACTTTAACAAAACAAATGGTAAATCATATGATCTTATCAATAGATGCAGAAAAAGCATTTAAGATACAACATCCATTTATGTAAAACAGTCAATAAAATGGGCATCGAAGGAAAGTACCTCAACATAATAAAGGTGCATGACAAACCCTCAGCTAATCTTATACCTCATGGTGAAAAACTGAAAGCTTTCCTCTAAAATCAGGACAAGACAAGGATGCCCATTCTCACCACTCATTCATCTTTATTCTGGAAGTCCTAGCCAGAACAGTCAGGCAAGGGAAAGAAATAAAAGACATCCACATTAGGAATGAAGAAGTAAAAGCATCACTTTTTGCAGCTGTCATGATTCTGTATATAGAAAACCCTAAAGACTCCACCAAAAAATAATTACAAAAAATAAATAAATACAGTAGAGTTTCAGGACACACAAAAAAATCCACTGCTTTCCTGTATACTAACAATAAAATTTCAGAAAAAGAAAAGAAAAAATAATTCCTTTTTAAACTGTAACCAAAAGAATACCTAGAAATAAAGGTTGTGAGGGACCTATATACTAAAAACCACAAAGCATTATTAAGAGATTGAAAAAGACACAATAAAATGGAATTGATATTCCAAGTTCATGGACTGAAAGAATCAACATGGTTAAGATGCCATGTTGCCTAAAACAATAAACAGATTTAATGCAATCCACATCAAAATCTCAATGACACTTTTTAAAGAAATAGAACAAATACATCATCAGATTTGTATGGAACTACAAAAGACCTTAAATAGCCAAACCAATGCTGAGAAAAAAGAAGCCAGATGTGTGACTTTAAATTATACTACAGAGCATGGTATTGGCAGAAGAACAAACACACAAACCAATGGAACAGAATTGAGAGCCAGAAATAAAACCACATGTATATGGGCAAATAATTTTTGACAAAGCGGCCAAAAACACACAATGGAGAAAAGAAAACCTACTCAAATAAACAGTGCTGGGAAAACTGGAAAGTCATACACAAAAGAATAAAACTAGATTATAGTTTGTGCCACAATATAAAAATTAATTCAAAATAGATGAAAGACCTAAACATAAGATCTGAAACAATAAATTACATAGAAAACAACAAAGGTACTAAACTTATGGACCTTGATGGTAGAGAACATTTTATGAATTTGACCCCAAAGACAAGGGAAGTAAAGGCAAAAATAAACAAATGGAACTATATCAAACTAAAAAGCTTCTGCACAGCAAAACAAACTGACAACAAAACAAAAAAGGCAACCAACCCAATGGGAGATATTTGCAAACAGCTCCAACATGTCCAAAATATATAAAAAACTCATACAACTGATCACCAAACAAACAATCCAATTAAAAAATGGGCAGAGGACCCAAACAGACACTTCTCCCAAGACATACAAATTGCCGAAAGATATATGAAAAGATGCTCAACTTCAATAGCTATTAGGGAAATGCAAATCCAAACTATAGTAAGATACCACTTCAAACCTGTTGGAATGGCTGTTACCAAAAAGACAGTTAGTAACAAGTATTGGAGAGGTTGTGGAGAAAAAGGAACCATCATTCACTGCTGGTAGGAATGTAAACTGGTACAGCCACTATGGAAAACAGTTGCAGGTTCCTCAAAAAATTAAGAATAGAGTTACCATATGAGCCAGCAATCCCTCTTCTGGGTATCTATCAAAAAAAACTTGAAAATACTTACTCAGAGAAATATATGCACCACTATGTTCATTGCAGCATTATTCACAGTATCCAAGACATGGAGACAACCAAAGTGTCCTTTGATACAAGTTTGGATAAGGAAGATGTGGTACATACACACAATGGAATACTACTCAGCCATAAGGAAATATGAAATGCTGCCATTTGTGACAACATGGATGGATCTTGAGAATATTATGCCAAGGAAAATCAGTCAATCAGAAAGAGCTAAGAACCATATGGTTTCACTCATGTGTGGGATATAAAACTGAAATTCATAGACAACAGTATTGTGTTTATCAGAGAGAATGGGATGGGGGAGTAGTAAAAGATAAAGAAGGCCAAATATATGGTGATAAAAGACAGAAGATTTTTGTTGGTGGGTATACAATGCAATATACAGATCATGTGTCATAGAAATGTATACTTGAAACATATGATCCTATTAACTAATGTCATCCCAATAATTTTAATAAAAAATGACATTTGCATGTCCATTTCTGAGAATTGACTGTCATTTGTCAATTTTTCTGTGTGCTAGTTTTTAAAAAATTTTTTGTGTCATTTATATAAATGGTATCAGAACTTTATTTTATGAATGTTTTTCAAAATTTGTCTTATATATTTACTTCATTTTTTCCATGCATTCTGTATATTTTGTAGTCGTTTTAAATGATTTCCTTTTTAAAGACTAGCATCTTTCCCTCACTCTGAAGAATGAATACTTTCAGAACAATGCTGCTAAAATATATATAGAATATGAACAGTCCTGAATTTCTTGTTTATAAAGAAGTTAACAGATTGTGAAATGCTTCAGGCAAAACTTTTCAACTCTGTGCCTAAAGGAAACATCATAGCAATATTAAAGGAAAAAAGGGATTTTCAAAGAAAGAAGCTGAAAGGAATTCAAAGAGAAAGTAAATGAAAAGAATATGGAAAGCTTTGTGAATAAAACGTTTCTTCTACAGTGAAGGACAAATAATAATCCAGAACGAAATTACTTTTTGTAAATTACTAATCATACTCTCAGTATCTTTATTTAGTGTTTTATTATTTTTCCTACTACAAAATCATTTTTCCCTATAAACATACATGAAAAAATATGTATTAGAACATGAATGTATATAATTCAGTCTTTATTTACAAAATGTTGTTACTGTGTATGTACACACACGCACATATCCTCTGTGTTTCCACTTATTTTATATTTTGGTGTGCTTTAATGTATATTCTTTGAACATATTTCCAAGTTAGAACATTTAGATCTATCAAATGTTTTAAAGCTACATATTATTCCAGCTTTGAATGTACCATGCATGCTCTTTTGCCTAATGTCACTGACCTATGAAATTCATAACATTGTCAAAGTGTGATGATGGCCAATTTTGGCTTTTCCAAATTTTTTGGAAATGATGCTACTGTTTCAAGATAACCATGTGAGACACATAGATGGAGGTTTTGGGACTATGACAATTGTGGCAACACCCAATTTTAAAGTACTGAATCCATATCCTTTTACTTAGGTGGGAAATCAACATTACTGTATTACAGTTTTAGTGGCTTCATTTCAAATGCGCAATGTAAATATCACCTCACACCTGTCAGAATGGTTATCATCAATAAATCAACAAACAAATGCTGGCGATGATGTGGAAAAAAGGGGAGTGTAGTGCACTGTTGGTGGGAATGCAGATTGGTGCAGCCACTGTGGAAAACAGTATGGAGTTTCCTCAAAAAAATTAAATATGGAACTGCCTTTTGACCCAGCAATCCAATTTCTGGGAATATATCCTAAGAACCTCGAAACACTAATCAGAAAGCATATATGCACTCCTATGTTCGTAGCGGCAGAATTATTTACAATAGCCAAGGTCTGTTAAAGGCCCCAGTGCCCATCAGTAGATGAGTGGATAAAAAGGCAGTGATACATTTACATAATGGAATTCTAGTGGCTGTAAAATAGAAGGAACTCACCCTTTGCAACAGATGGATGGGCCTGGAGATTATTATGCTAAGCAAAATAAGCCAGTCAGAGAAAGACAAACACCATATGATCTCACTCACATGTGGACTCTAATGAACAAAAACTGACGGAAAAAAACTGACGAACAAAATAAAACCAGAGGCCTGGATACTGGCATAGAAGGACAGATCTCAGAGGAGAGAGAGTTGGGGGGACTGGAAGAGATTAGTCAAAGAACATGTATGCATATATGCATAGCCCATGGACACAGACTACACTGTGATGAAGGTTAGGAGGGAGGGAGGAGTTGGGGAAACGGGACATCTGTAATAGTGTCAACAATAAAAATTTCAATTAAATTGTATAGCCTAAGAGAAGATAAACAAGACCAGAAAATAAAGGAAAAATCTAAGTCTTGAAATATATACATATATTATAGAAACAAAGCAAGTGCACCCAAATGAATCACGTCGCCCCCACCTGTCCGCATTGCTAACGTGAGAACCGGTCTCTCCTGGAACCCAGCCCGCCCAACCCCAGACCCCTCCCTCGGAGTAAAGAAGTGGCTATAAAGCCTTTTTTCTGCCTTTCCGCCCGGCCCAACTCCATGAGGGCTGCTCGGAGAGAATTCCCCCGAGACCCAAAGGAGCCCCTCAGACGGGACGGGCCTTCGGGACAGAGCGCTCGTAGCGCCAGGGAGGCACCGCGCCCCGCGCCTTTCCCCCCAGCAGGGGCAGCCAGATGGGGCCAGGGAGGCCGGGCACGCAGCCAGATCTCTAGCGCGTTCCTCTCGGGCCCAGCCTGCTCCCCAGCAGACAGCCTTCGTGCGGGGCCCCTACCTCCACCCGGGGCTGGACTGGGCTCACCGCCGTCTGCCGGGAACTTTGGCAGCCACCTGAGGCCGCAGCGCCCTGTGCTCCGCGGCGCCCTGTGCTCCGCCCCGCTCACCGCCAAGCCCGCGGTCCGATCGGCACCCCTGCCACCAGGCCTGGGGTCTAACTTTCTCTGTGGTGGAAAGAGAAGGGGGCGGGGAAAGCGAGAGAAAGGGGAGGGTGTTCCCAGCAAAAAGAAACTAGAGCCCGCAGGGGGAGGGGGCGGTGCGAGTGGTCACTGCCTGGGTTGACGTATCCGGCCGGGGCCGGGCTGGGACTCAGCCGAGCTCTGAGAGGGTCAAGGCTCCGAGAAGCAGCGGTTCCCCTGGTGTCGGCTTCCAAACAGAAGATGAGAGGGAGAAGGTAGTAAAGAAAAATCAACTGGTCTCTGCTCTAATGTGCAGTGACAGGAAGAGATAAGCCTAAGTCCCCCTAGGCCTCTTATCAGGGAAGGGCAGGTTCCAGAGCCCTCGAGGAAGGGCTGTCAGAAGCTCAAAGAGCTCTAAAAGGATGAGAAGAAACTACTCTGACCAGAGTCCCTGTTGGTTCTCATCTGCTACCACCCCACGCCCTTGGCTGGGAACTGGCCTTGGCCTTGCAAGGCTGGCTGGAAATACTGGGCTTGGGCCCAGGGTTTTTGTTTGCTTTTCTACAGGATCAGAGCAGACCAATTGGCTGTGGAAGGGGGGCCTGGAAAGAGGGGAGGGGAGAAGAGTGCATGTGTTATCTGACATTTGGTGAAAAATGCAATTTGTTAATTGCCCTCCTTAGGCACAAAATCTTTTTTCAAACTAATGGGGTCAGGTCTGTGGTGGTCCATGGGGAGAACCTTAGTGTCCCTGACCTTACAGAAAATCAAAACTGGACAGAAGTAATATAGACTTAGCTCTGATGAGTCCTTGGCAGTGCTCCACTATGGGAGAACTTTGGACAGGGAAAGGCATATGGGAGTGGAGTTCTGGAATTTTCCACTTTACTTTGTATGTATGCCATTTGTTAATATGCTTGTGAGAACAGATTTTTTAAATTTGTATTGTATTTCTCGGTAATAATGGCACAGGACATAATCCAAATATAGAGATAGTGTGATATTGAAAGCATAAAACGGAGACTTCTGGTCAAAATGGCGGTGTATGCAGACATGACTCACCTCTTCACACAACCACATAAAAATTATAACTAAAATATGGAATAACCATCACTCAGAACCATCAGAAATCAAGTTGGATAGAAGTCTGACAACTACGGAATTAAAGACATCACATCCATCCAGACTGGTAGGAGGGTGCAGACGCTGAACTGGATGGTCCCACATACATGTGTGGCAGATAAATTTCAGGACAGGTATATCAGGAATGAGCAGTCCCAGTCCCAAACCAGGCTGCCCCAGACCAGGTTTCTAGTGCCAGGAAGATAAGTCACCACAACTCTGGCTTCAAAAACCAGTGGGGATTGAGTTGGTGAAAGAAACTGCTGGAGCTCCAGGCAGTTCCTCTTAAAGAAACCACATACAGACTCACCTACTCAGACAGACTTCCACTGAGCTCTTGAGCCATGGTGGCAGCTTGGAAGACTTCAGTGGCATGCCAGGAGAGACTGAGCTGTCTGGCATTGAGGGGAGCAGAGGCCATTGTCCCTTTTCTGGGCCCTCCCCCCACAGAGCCATGAAGCAGCAAGCTGGTGCCATATCTGAAACATTGTTGACTCGCCTTGGAGGTCCCCAGGAACTGTGCCCCACCCAACTTAGAGGCCTACCCAAGCTGCTTTTCCATATGAATTGCTGGTGCTCATGGCTCATGCTTAATAACTTCCTGAATCCTATCAAACAAGCAATAGCTGGCCTCAGTGAGCCCCAGACCCAGCACCAGCGGCAGCCACCCTAGACTCACAGCTTGGCTTCACCTGGGAATCTCTAAGCCCAGCACAAGTAGGAGCCATCTCGGATTGTTTTATAGCTCAGGCAGGGTGGTTCTGGGCAAAACACAGAGAGGGGTTAACCTTGACCTCTACCACCCACGAAACACCAGGGCAGGCATACCCATGGGACAGCTACAGACCACATTGGAGCAACACCACCCTGCCCCTGCACAGCTGAGCCTCCACGGATAGTGCGGCGAGTGGTCACAGTGAATCCTTGCAGTTGACTAACCTTGGTAAATCCCTCCCATTGATCTTCCAACAGCAACCAAGGATAAACTATAAGAGGAGGGTGTGCTCAGCCCACATGAAAGGGCACACCTCAAGTACCCAGCTTAAGTGATAAGGGGAGGCTATGCCACTGGACCCTATAGGACACCTACTACATTAGACCACACTACAAAGACACAGAGTCAAAACAGCTCTGCCTAATAAATAGAAACAAACACAGGGAGGCTGCTAAAATGAGGAGTAAACATGGCCCAAATGAAAAAACAGATCAAAACTCCAGAAAAAGAACTAAACAAAATGGACATAAACAATTGATCAGATGCAGAGTTCAAAACACTGTTTATAAGGATGCTCAAGGAACTTAGTGAGGACCTTAGTAGCATCACTAGCCATCACTAGTTTACTTGGTGTGTTTCTTTTTGGATCCAACTTCTTTGGAACTTGCTGAGCATCTTGGACTTGCATGTCTAGTTCCTTTATTAGATTGGGGAAGTTCTCCTTCATTATGTTTTCAAATAAGTTTTCAATTTCTTGCTCTTCCTCTTCTCCTTCTGGTACCCCTATTATTCAGATCTTGGAATCTTTAAAGTTGTGTCAGAGGTTCCTAAGCCTCTCCTCATTTTTTAAAATTCTTGTTTCTTCTTTCCGTTGGAGTTGAATACTACATCTCCCAGCTGATAATCCTCCAAATGACGTCCATATCTCTGAATTTGTTCCTTTTCTTATTGTTTGCTTAGTTTGTTTTTGTTTTTTAGATTCAGTTGTTGATAGTTGTGTTTGTTGTGATTTTAATGTTCATAATTTTGAATTTCTTTTTTTTCTTGAAGAAGTCCCTTTAACATTCATGTAATAATAGCTTGGTGATGATGAATTCCTTTAACTTTACCTTGTCTGGGAGCACTTTATCTACCCTTCCATTCTAAATGATAGTTTTATTGGATAGAGTAATCTTTGTTGTAGGTTCTTGCTTTTCATCACTTTGAATACTTCTTACTAGTCCCTTCTTGCCTGCAAAGTGTCTTTGAAGAAATCAGCTGATTGTCTTATGAGAACTCCTTTGTAAGTAATTCTCTGCCTTTTTCTTGCTCTTTTTAATACTCTCTCTTTGTCTTTAACCTTTAGCATTTTAATTATTATGTGTCTTGGTGTGGTCCTCTTTGGGTCCAACTTATCTGGGATTCTCTGGCTTTCTGGACTTGTACATTTATTTCTCTCACAAATTAGGGAAGTATTCTTTCACTATTTTTTCAAATAAGGCTTCAATTTCTTGCTCTTACTCTTCTCCTTCTGGCATCCCTGTAATTCAGATGTTGGCACTTTTGGAGGTGTCCCAGAGTCATCTTATACTATTCTCATTTTTTTTGAATTCTTGTTTCTTCTTTTTGTTCTGGTTGAATGTTTATTTCTTCCTTATGTTTCAAATTATTGATTTGAATCCTGGCTTCCTTCGTTTCACTGTTGGTTCCTGCCGCGGGCTGGCCGCAGCAGAGTCCAGGGGGTCCCGATAGGTGGGTAAGGCGTCGGTGCGTGGAGATCAGGCAACTACACAGCTCAGAGGCAGGTGAAGCACTGATTCGTTTATTGCAAGTACAAGTGGAAATTTATATTTTCCTTTTTGGCAAGGATTAACATTTACAGGTGCATTGCCTGATCAGTTAAGCAGAAAACTTAATACAAAGGTAACCAGGAAAAGTACGAAAGTTTCCATGGATGTAATTATATTAAACAAAGATTGTTTTAACCAAAGTTTCTATAGATTCAGCAAAGATTATTTTAACCAGGACAGTTATAAATCAGATGATTATAATTTTTCAGTAATTGTTCATAGGGCAAAAATATATGGTAGACTGAGCAGAGGCAATAAGGCCTTTGTGACATCTAACCTAGCTATCTATCTTTTCTGTTTAAAACGTTTTTCTGTGTTCTATAAACTTTGACTCCACAGTGACTGTTTCTACATGCTTAATAGCTAACCAGCTTTTCTTATTTCTATGGCTGTTTAATTGATATATATTCCTATTTAAG
>JAPYXV010003027.1:0-12622 GCA_028533065.1 Trachops cirrhosus
AACAAAAACAAAAAAAAAAAAAAAAAAGATGAAAAGGATTCTCCAGTCTCACTGTCTGAGATAGCCACTCAATGATAAAGTCATTGCACATACATGTGAAGGGAGTAATCCACAAAGTATATACTAAAGAGCACAACTCAGCAATGACTTTCACATTGCAGGATGCCAGTATGAAGTCACTACTTGGAAATGATCCAGACCATTTTCAAATATCTGGCTAGATAAACAAATACATCAATATTTTATTAATATCTATTAAGTTTTGCTTAACACCCATGTTATATACACTGTATAGCTAAGTTATTGTTAATTCCCATATGGAGAAACAAAGACTCCAATGGATATTTGGCAGAACTACTGACCTGTTAAGATTCCACATTCTTGAATTCTTACCAAGTCTAGAGTGACCTCAGAGTAAGAAGAGCTGAAAGAGGGGTAGACAGTTGGACCAGAAATACAGATCACATAAAATTTAAGATTTTTCTCCCCTAGGGTTTTTCCCTATCTTTGTTGACCTCAGAATCAAGGCAGAGTTTATAAGTCAGATTTTAGGTGGCACTTTGATAAACCTGAGGATATACAAGGAAGGGTAAGGGAGAAACCAGGATCATAGATGATCTAATGGTCAAGCCATAGGAGGAAAGATTGAAGAAGCTGGACTCTCCTTCAACAGAGAATAACAGTGCTCCTGCAATTTACCAGTGCCTGAACTGCACCCTGGGGATACAGCTGTGAGCAAGGCAGTAGAATGCCTTTCTTCATGGAATTACATTTTAGTGGTAGAGACAGACAAGTGAATAGATGTTTTTAATGTAGTGCATTAATATTTAGAGTATGGATTAAGAGCAGAGTGCTATAGGAGGGGTGTCTGATTCAGCTTTGTGAGGGGGGATGGTGGGAGATGAGTCTGAAAGGTTGAGCAAAAATGATCCAATAGATGAGGAAAGAGGGCATTACAGGCAGAAGGCTACGGTCCATGTGGGAGATCAAGATGGGTCTAAGAACTCAAAGTAATTCAGAGTTTGATAGACATTGTATAAATGGGAAGGAATGATGAACGATGAACCCAGAGAAAGAAGCAAGGAGCAGATAATAAGGGGCTAACAGGGTTTAAAAAGAAGCTGAGCTTTTTTTTTAAAGATGTTATGTATGTTAGAAATATTATCCAGGCTAATACTGTATTAAGAATAGATTGGAGGAGGCAAAAGTGGAGGCAGGAAGGTCTCCCAGGACACCAGGGATAATTCAAGGGAGAGGATGTAATGGAAAAGAGCATGAGGAGGATTGGGCACTTACTAGATGTATTAAGGAGGTAGACTTGACACAACTTGATGGTGGGTAATATGACAAACAGATTTCTTCAAATATATGAAAGACTGGAATTTGCAGGTTCTTATGGGCCTATGGCAGAAGTGGGACTATTAAGTAGAATCAAGTTTTAAAAGCAGAAATTTCAAACAATGAGCATGGCTCTGCTGTGTGAAGGGCTAACTTGAGAGGCCACGGAGTCCTAATAATCACTAGACCCCATGGAGATTTCAAGTAAAAGTTGGGACAAATGCTTTTCAAGGATGTGTGAGAGTATACTATATGGCACTTGGCCAAGGTGATTTTGAATGTTTACTCAAATTCTGATATTCTGTTGTGGTTGATGGGACACCATGAGGTATCTGCCAAGACTGACTCTAGGCAAGCAAAATTGTCCTGCTGCTCACCTAGCAGCCTTGGCTTATAGGATCTACACTTTTTGTTCTGAAATGGTGATATTTAAGAAAACGCAGAGGGAATTATGGTATTAAAACTTGTTTTTCTCTACTGAAACCATTTCAAGCTCATCTTCTATGTCTGTGCACCACGGTGATTCCGGGATGCAGTGATGAGGTCAGGAATAAACACAGACCTCCCAGCTTCTAATTCAGTGCACTCTGCCTACTGGATTTATTGATTCCAAATGTTAAGAGCTATTCAGTAGTTGGAGCAGACATGAGCAGCATATACTCTATGAAGTTTCTTTACTTTGGTATTCTCCAGATGTTGCTATGACATCAACTGTATAAAACACTGAGGGAAATTCCACAGCAATCAAACTACAGTGTAGATACATCAGTTGAGACAGTGAATCCTGATCTGAGGAAAAGAAAGTGCATTTATCTCTGGATCTAATGTGCTTTTCATTTTCTTACAGATTCTCAAGCTTCCAACTCATGTTGGGGTTTTCTCAATATTAGAAATATTGGACGTCAAAGAACATGTATAAAGGACACATGGATAAAGACAATGGGGGGTAGGATTGAATGTGGGAGGTGGGGGTGAGTAGGATGGTGGAGATTAATGGGGAGATAATGGGGACAATTGTAATTGAACAATAATAAAAAAATGAAATGTTGGGTCATATTCTGCCTTCCATGCCCAATTTATAACAGTTGCTTTGCCCTATACTATCTGAAACTACAAACTTTTATCACATTTATTTTAACTTGGGCACAATTACATAAAGTATTTTTTTTGTGTGTATGTATCAATAAGCTCATTAAAATGGTACCATTCCATGGCAGAAATCTAAGCTTTGGAAATATTATAATCTTTAACAATTTTTAGGGAACTGTCACTATCTTTACTTTATGAGCCTTTACAAGAAGGAGAACCTGCCTTCCATTCAGGTACCACAATGCTTTCCTCAGCCTCTTTAGCTGCTGTGGTGCAGTCAGTGTCAAGTCTACCACAGAAGGTGTTCAAACTTTGAAATGGAAGCTAGTAGAGACCAAGAAACATTCATTCTGTCGCAGTGGCAGGACAGCAAGACTGAATTTCCAGGGAAGTGAGGGCAATGAGGGTCATTGTGGTCCCCAGTACCCCCACCAGCAGGCTGGTAGAATAAGCCACAATATTTAGAACTTGGAGGCATTGGCAACGGTGACCTCATTGGTTCCTTGAGTAGATGTGGGATGTTGTCCCTCAATGTAGTATTTGTGAGTCCAGTTGTCATTCTTTCCTTGTGGTTATGTGAACTACCCAATATTTTTATAGTAAATTCAATTTCTGCTTCAAATCAACCAGAGTTGACTCCTGTTGCTGAAACAAATAATCCTGATCAAAAGAGAACAATGCAAAGAAATAATGTGCTCTAATGACTTAATGAAAAAAGTTACATCAACAAGTGGTTCCTTTGTTTCCTGTTAAACTCTCTAATAAAATAGTTCTTCACATTATGTATAGGAAACAGGAAAAAGAGAGTTGAGTGTGAGTTGCTTAGTATTCTATTATTTTTAGTGGGCAAAGGTTCAGGAAGAGATGCATGGCATGGAAACTAATTCATACTACAGTATAAATTACTCCATGACTAATTTGCACTTGAAAATAGAAACTTGTATTTCAACCAAATCTTTAATTAAGGCACAGTGAGGAGATTTTTAGCAAGTTAATTGGGCAAGTTATTTCATTCTGCTAGAAATACATTAGCTATCCAGATAAGAATTCTGTATAGAAACATTTATGAAGAGAGAGATGGTGACATAGGGAGAAGCCTCTCATTTCCCCTAGAAAGTCCTTTGCAGAGCTTTCTCCAGAAAATAGAGTCAGGCTGCTGCATATTTAAATATCCTGGGGCAAAACCCTGAAATTTCCCTGCCACAGGAGAACAGTAGGAGAGTTATTCTGTTGACACCTTGACTGCCTAGAGTGAATTGTGGCATGAAGGAAATAGTGTGATCACTATTCTTCTTCAGACTAAGTTATTTATTTGCTTGTTTAGTTAAGATCATCAGCGTTTACTGAAAAATAATGTAAGAATTATTGTTGTATGTTTGTAGTTAGTCTTTTAGTCACAGGTCTGTCATTTGTTTAAATAGGTTTTCTTGCCTTTGTCGGAGGTGTTAATGTATGAAAAGATACTGGCAGGATGAGGTCCCTGGGATGAGGCAAATATATTTTCCAAGTTTAATGGTTCTAGTTAAGGCAGAAATCCCTAAGCAAAGAGTCTTGAATAAAGCAAGGCACAAATTTGATCATTGTGTTTCTCCCACAGGGGTCATTAATCCCCATCTGGTCTTTAGTTTCTTCTAGTGGAATGATTAAAGAAAACTTTGATTTCATTCATTCATTCACTCACTCATTCATTCAATAAAAAACGTGCACTGAACACTTGCAATGTGCCAGATTCTATGCTAGGCCTTGAGTGCATTCGAAGATAGGGTGAGACACAACCCTGTATCTCTAGAGGCTCAATTCCCAATTCTGGAAAGATGTTTGGGCTCACATAAGCTACATGGTAGTTGGAATGTTTTAGTTACATGCACTAGAATAGCTTTAAATCCTTGCTACCATTTTAGGAAGGCACTGGAAGGACTTCAGGGGTTGTGCTCACGGTGGGGGAATTACTCATAAAATTCTCATTAGTGCAAATGGGAAAGAGGTGTAAATCCACAGTGATCTAGCTGAGAAAACAAACACTCCCTCTCTGATTTCTGTTGTTTGTTTCTATTTGTTCTGGGTTGAGTCAGGGAAATAATCAGGAAAATTATACGTGTTCAATTGCCCAGTTACTCCAGAACCTTTGGAGTATCTAATCACAGTTAATAATTAAAACAAAGCAAGGAGACTCGAATGCTGAATTTAAGTACTGTCAAGAGGGAAAGAAACCATTCAAAGGGGAAAGTACGAGGAGTGCTTTGTGGTTAATAAATTTTTACAGACAGAAGCATGGGCTACAAGGGAGAATGTTGTTTTAAAGTGGATGTGGATTATGGCAGATCAATCAATAAATATCTATTGAGCTCCTACTGTGTCCCTACCTCTGTATTAGGCCATATGAAGGACAAGGGATACATTTCACAGTCTTTTGGAGGAGAAAGAATCAACAAATTATATGCGATTGAAACAGAGACTGGAACTGGTGGTTTAAAAATGGAACAGGATATTTGAAATAAGAGCATTGACAGAAATTGCAGGACCTATGGTCATAGGTCCTGATATCACTTATTCAGGTATTACAAGCTATGCTGCAGCCATAAATAACCATCGTATCTTAGTGGATTATAACCACAAAGGTTGTGGACCCCTTTCATGTCTCCATGCTCTCAGATCCAAGCTAGTGGAGCAGCCACTCTCTTGAACATCATTATGAAGGGAAAGAGAAAGCTCTGTAGGGTCAGGAACTGACAAACAAACACTCTTACAACTCACTGGCAAGACCTAGTCGTGTGGTCCCATTCAACCACCAGGAGGCTGGGAAACATAATCCTACTATCTGACCAGAAAGCAGAGAGCTGGAAATATTAGGTGAAGGGCACTAATGACAATGACACTGAGATCACCAGAGTGTTCAAATGATGTCACATTAAAAATCAATTTCAATGTGGTGCCCCTCCCCTGTGGAAGATTTTATAGAAGGGCTAGGCGTCCTTATACTCAGGTGCATATTAGAATCCCCTGGAGGGCTTTTGAAACCATAGATCCCTGAGTCTCACAGCATGAGGGGTGGGGCCCCCAAATTTTCAGTCCTGTCAAGTTCCCACGCAATACTGATACTGCTCATCTGGTAACTGCTCTTTGAGAATCACTGGTTTAAGAAAGTCCAATGGAAGGTTCTTCTCTCAAGCTTCAGTAAAATCTTACTAAATGTTAGGGCCTGATTTGTGTTCTGGGCAAGTTATTTCATTCCACTACAAATACATTAGCTCCCAGCTAGTGAATGGATGGAAACTTTAGATACTCTAGCTGGTGGGATGGTTGCTTTCAGGATCCACAGGGTCCCTACCCAGCCTCATCTGGTGACTTTGGAGTCTGCCTTTTTCCTTTGTCCCTTGGATGCCTCCTTATGGTAGAAGCTACCTTTCTCTCACTGGATGAAAGATTCCATAAACATATATTCATATTCCATGACCAAGAAAATAGAACCCAGAGAGAATTTACTCCTCTTCTTCTTTCTAACGTCAGCTTTCCAAGTCTTCATTTCTTCCCATGGGAGCCTCCTTTTCTCAGGGTCATTGATGATTTAAAAATATCCATGCCCTTGTTGGGATACCCTGACCCAGACTCACAAATGAGTACCCCCATAGCACAATCACATCAGAAAATAAAAATGTCACATCCTTACAAAAGGTAAACAAATAGGAGGGGAGGTATGGGAGGCCAATTCCATTGCATCTCTCCCTCTGTATTAAAAAGAAAGCCTGGCTCCTTTCATTTTAAATATTTTCTTATCTGGGTTGTTTAGACTTAAGTACTGAATAAAACCAGATGTGGGTCATTAGCCCTTCAGCTCAGGTTGAGCTTTACCAAGCCCATCCAAGTTTCTTCTTCTTGTCCGTCCTCCAGGACATCCTACTTGTCCTTCCTGTACTCTTCTGATTTTCGAACTTCTGACCTCCTGTGAACATCATCCTGAATGAGAACACGCCTAACTGCTGGGGAACGAGCAAGGGTAAGGCATGGTACCATCCAAAAGAGATATGAGAGAGCCCATAGAAATGTGTCTCTGCCTCCAAAACACTCCTTCTACATAATCACACTGGCTCAGCAGAGTCACTATTAGTCTGACCTCTGCTTGACAATTGCATGGAAATCTGTCCCATTTGAGCTAACTTCCATAAAAAGGAATACCTGCCCTGGAGGTGAATTCAAGTCTCTACCTTCTTCATGCAAGTCAGAAAAGTGTAGCTTTGAAATCTCAAAATCTTCAAAATCTTAAAGATGTTTGAAACCAGAGGTCAAGCTCAAGGTATGACATGCTCCTCTTTCTCAATAGTCTTTTCAAATAAAATAAAATAATAGCTTTTATTCTAAATATAACTTAGAAATAGTAGCTCACTCCTTTGATTGCAGCAGGAAAAGGACCACTTTTGCTTTCTATCATGTGATCTGTTTTTTCTCCCAGCATCTCTACTAGAGTGACATTGGTACATTTGTTAAAATTGATGAGCTTACACGTGCACATCATTGTCACCCAGAATCCATAGTTTACATTAGGGTTCAGTCTTGGTGTTGTACATTCTACAGGTTTTGACAAATATATGAGGATGTGTACCTACCATTATAGTATCCTACAGAATAGGTTTACTGCCCTAAACATCCTCTGTGCTCTGCCTATTCATCCTTCCTTCCCACCAATGCCTTGCAACCATGGTCGTTTTACTGTCTCCAGTAGTTTTGCCTTTTTCTAGAATCTCAAAAAGTTGGAATCATACAGAATGTAGCTTTTCAGATTGTTTGTTTTTCACTTAATAATGTGCATTTAAGGTTCCTCCATGTCTTTTCATGGCTTGATAGCTCATTTCTTTTTAGCACCAATTGTCTGGATGGACCACAGTTTATTTACACATTCACCTACTAAAAGAGATCTTTGTTGCTTCCAAGTTTTGGCATTTAAGAATAAAGCTGCTATAAGCGTCTGTGTGCATGCTTTTATGTGGACTTAATTTTCAACTCCTTCAAGTAAATACCAAGGAGCATGATTGCTGGATTGTATGGTCAGAGTAATGTTTAGCTTTGTAAGAAGCTGCCAAATTGTCTTCCAAAATGGCTACAGTGCTTTGCATTCTGAGCAGTAAGGAATGAGGGTGGCTGTTGCCCCACAACCTCAGCAGCATTTGGCGTTGTCAGTGTTCTGGGCTTTTGTCATTCTAATAGGTAGGTTGAATGTTATTCTACTCACTATTGTTTTAATTTGAATTTCCTGATGACCTGTGGTGTGGAACATCTGTCATATGCTTATGTGTCACCTGTCTGTCTTCTTCAGTGAGGTATCTGTTAAGGTCTTCAACACTATTCTAATTTTTGAAATTAGATATTCAAATTGTTGTTGATGTATGAGTATAGAAATGCAATTGTCTAATCTCTAGTTAGTTCTAATATTTCTCTGTAGACTTTTTTGAGTTTCCTATGTAGACAATTACAAATGGATACTGACAGTTTTGTTTGTTCCTTTCCAATTAGTATTTGTTTATAATTTTTTCTTTTCCTGCTGTGCTGGCTAGAGCCACCAAGAAAATATTGAAAAGAAGGAGTTATTCTTGTCTTATTTTTGATAGAAAAGATAATGATTTTAATATTGCACTATTGCCTATAATATTTATGGTAGATACACTTTATCTCTCTTCCCACTTTAATGTTTCTCTCATGAATTAATTTTAATTTTTGAGTGCTTCCTTTATGTCTATTGAGATGATATTTTCTTTTTTTAATCTTTTGATATGGTTTATTACAATAATGACTTATATATGTCAAAGCAAACTCAAATTTCTGGAATAAATCAACTCAGTCATAATGTATTATTTATGTTATAGGATTCAGCTTGACAATATTCTTATTTATAATTTTTCATTGCTGTTTTTGAATAAACTAGGCTTATAATTATCTTTTCCTGCACTATCAGTGTCTTGTTTTTATATCATGAGTATTAAGATTCATATGCATGTGTTTATGAAAGATAAACAGTATTAACTGTGATTATGGCTGATTAAATTAAATGTGGTTATGTTTTTAAATGATTTTCTGCATTTTCTACTTTTTAACAATGGGAGAAGATTATATATGATCACAAATCATTCATGAAAACACAGACATAATTACAGACACACACATACAGCCTACCACAGGGTTTGACTGTTGATCCCAAGACACAGGATCGTCTGTGCTTTATCCCAGATTTAGGGTGCTCCAGGTGTGGAGAATAAAGATGGGCAGGCAAAGTTCTTTTGGAATCATCAAAACTAATATGGAATGCTAAGATGCACTGTGTAAGAAAAATGCAGGAGATTTGGAGACTCAGTTTTGAATATGTAGTAACAAGCTGTGTGACCTTGGTCTAGTCCATTTAACTCCTCTGAGCCTTAATTTTCTCACTTGCAGAATGAGGAAAATAATTCATACTCATTCCTATTTCATAGACTTGTTGGCGTTTTGTAAGCATAGTGAATGTGAAAGTGCTTTATAACTTAATTTGCCTTGACACACATCATATGAATATGAATATGTAGACATATATACATTGTCTGTGTAGATAAAGAAAATCAAGAGAAAACAACTTAAGGGACTCAAATAGAAGCTGGTAAGGCTTTATCCAGCTGATTCCTTGATTCAGGGAGCATCTGAAGACCTGGTGACTCCCCAAGGGAAGCAGGATCAGAGTTTCATAGGATAGGAAAAGATGAGTCTCTGTCCTCATGGTTTTGGCATAGGAAGCTGTTTGCAACTTTCACTGAAACTCATGGTTGGGACCATTCCTGTTCTGTGCTCCTTGCTCAATAACCACCAGAATAGTATTTTCCAAGAACTGTTCATGCAAATTTGCAGTGTATTGGTGAGTCAAAGTTCATAACATAGAAAATGTAGTAAGGAAAAAGAAAGAAGAAAGAAAGAAAGAAAGAAAGAAAGAACAGAAAAGGGGTAAGGGAGAAACAGGAAGAAACTAGGAACTTTCTGCTGTTTGTGTTAGTCCTTTCCCAAGAAACAGATACATATAGGTAGATACAGATCACTAAATAGATATAGAAAGTAAAACAAGAACAAACTTATTAACATATGAAGTCTGTTCAGAAAATGTCCACCCATTGTTAATATAATGAGAAGTTTTTGCGTGACATTGATGTAAACTGGCAGCCAAGAGCAGTGGACTAGAATGCGCATGTGTGAACAGAGACGACTTCACTGTATTAGTCGGTGGGAGCAGTAGACGCTGTTGAGTGAGAATGTGTACTGTGTGGCCGTCACATTCAAAATGACTGAGTGAGTAGAGCAACAAATCTGCATCAAATTTTACATTAAGCTTAAACTTCCTCTGGGGGAAACTATTCCCATGATTCAGAAGGCTGAAATGCAGCTTTACCATGACAATGCACCCACTCATGCATCACATCTTGTGCAGATTTTTTTTGCGAGACATCAAATCTCCCAGGTGACTCAGACTCCATGCAGCCCAGATTTGGTGCTCTGTGATGTCTGGCTTTTCCCAAAACTAAAATCACATTTGAAAGGAAAGAGATTTCAGACTGTCAATGAGATTCAGGAAAATATGACAAGGCAGCTGATTGCAGCTAAAACTGCATGAGGCCCCAAGTGCCTACTTTGAAGGGGACTGAGACATCATTGTCCTGTGTATAATGTTTCTTGTATCTTATATCTTCTTCAGTAAATGTCTCTATTTTTCATATTACATGGCTGGATACCTTCTTGTAAGTCCACACTCACTAGTTTTCTCACATCATACATTCTAACCCTCCACACGCATCCATCTCACCGTGGCTCTGAGAGGGAAGAATAGATGTTTTGCATAACATTTGTTGTAGTGATTATATACAATGGTAAAGGAACAATAATAACCAAAACCTCAAAGATGATAAACAGTCTTAGTTGATCTTACAATAAATGGGTGGGTAGGGGGAGAGATACAAGTTGTGAGAATTAAAATTTGGAGAGTTTTGAGGTATGAGAAGTGAAGAATGGGAAAAAAGTTTTGGGGATCAGCCATCATTCCTGTGAATGATAGTGAGAAGGAAGACTTGGCAAGAGAAAAATTTAAGAATGGTATTCTATGTGTAAAGGCTCAATAGACTAAGTAAAGACTTAAAGTATTTAAATTACTTTTTGTCTGCTAATCAAAACCAACTCTTCCTTTTAATGTGACACCATCCTAAGACTGGACCACATGGGGCCCCAGTTAAATTTAGGTTATTCGTGAAAAAAATTTGCTTTGGGAGTAGAAGGCTTAACAAAACACAGCATATAAATTTACTGATTGTTCTTTCTTACCTAGGACATTATGCAGATATTGGTCTGTGATATAGAGACAAGAAGAGACAAGTTTCACTGAATTATTCCCATTGGTCATTATTGTTAATTATAGCAGAGTTATTCAGTACAAATACAAAAAAAGAATTTCCCCCTGATCTCCCATCAGTTTCTTCCCGGTGGCCATAACCTCACCAAAATAACTTCTTTCAGGTTTTTAAATATCATTACATGCTAAAGGGTTTTCCTTTTACTTACCTTTTCCCCCATTTTTTCTTTCCCCTACAGAAGAAAAGGAAGCGAACTTTAAGATGTTGGGAGAAGGCAAGAAACACAAGGAAAGAACAGGGTTTTGTCATGCTGAGCAAATACAAGATGGGATGGTGAAACAGACTCAGTCTCTGTTCTACGCATATAACCTTGGCATGCACCAGTCTAGTGCTTACTCACAAGCTCCTTCTGCCAACCTGCACTTGCCATGTGACAGCTGTCTCTGGGTCTTAGATTGGGAGGGGCAGAAGACTTGGGTAGTTAATGCCTCTGAGAACAGCTCAGTCAATGGTGGATGGGAGTCGGTGAATGAATACTCCAACTTTCCTCTCCTTGCTGGGAATAACTCAAAAGCCACACTCTCCATAAGCATCCTCACTGGATTGAGCCTTTTAAATTCAATTGTGAATTTGCTTGACATTATTCCCATTTTCACTGCCATAGGACCTTAGCAGAGCTTTCTGGGATCACCTCCTATATAAACTATGTGCACTTATATTCTGATCTTAAATTCTGCTTCTGGGGGCAGCCATCCTGAGACAGATGAGCCTGATAGGCATTTGAAAGAGGAGTAAGAACATCAAAGACAAATAGTCTCTACGTCTGCATTGTGCCTCAGTTCAGATCTTCTCTTTTGCAGTGATGAGCTTTTGCGAGCACAACACTGTTGTCCTGGATTCGCAAGTTGAAATAAAAGGGCAGAATTACTGCATGATGAACATCTAATGGATCAGATGTCACAAGGAAAAAGACTATGACTTAGAGGGAAGTTTGTGCCCTTTATAGCACTCCGAGAATAAAAATCCATTTCTGATTGATTTCTTTCTTAACATGCCATTCTCTCCCCAACCTCCCCCTACCACACGCACTTGAATAATTTAGGCAGTTATCTACCTCAGGTTCCAGGCAATGTGACTTTGACCTGGATTGTCTTCCAGAAAGCCTTGACAAGAGATGCATTTTGAAAGATTTTGTACCGTGTCAGCACTGTATTTAGTGTTCCAATAGTCTGTCAGAGGTTCTGCTCCCAGGGTACTGAAGAGAGCAGTCAGAAAATGAATAGTCGGGAGACTGCCTATGACAGTTCATGTTCAATATTTTGAAGCTCCAGAGATGGTAAAAAATAATTCCTAATGATCATAGGAAATTATGATACTGGTGGAATATCTTTACATGTATAATGAAAAATAGCATCCTCTGTACCTCACTGATTTTTGATGTGTGATGTTTTTGAGAAACCTTGGGCCTAAGTTTATCTCCTTTGCATTTTTGAAAAAAATGAAAAAAGGAACATACATAACCAGATTTCAGGGTGCACAATCCCCCATTAACTGTGTATCCAGGTGGAATTTAAAAGTGGTACCATAATAATTTCCTGAGGATATCCACAGCTGTCTTTCTAATACTTCCCTCTCTCTACCAGCCCTCACTTATTGCCTTGCATTCTTTATTTCGGTATCTCTCTCCTGCTTCAATAGTGGGCTCTTCTAAGAACATGGCTGCATCTTATCATTATTCCAGACAATAATGACTACATAGTCTGTGCTCAATAAATGGTTGTCCAGTTGAGTTTTTAAAAAGGGACCCTAGTGCACTGTTGGTGGGATTGCAGACTGGTACGACCACT
>JAPYXV010003028.1:0-12622 GCA_028533065.1 Trachops cirrhosus
AAGTATTTTCAGCACCTTGGAGAGTGCCCCACAAATCCTGCCTGGGATGCTGGCTCTGCTCTAATTCTTGCCAGGCCATCTCTTCCAGCCAAACCACGTCTCCTGGCCAGTGACCGCCTGGCTCTGGCCCCTCCTGCACACTTGGCTATCAGAAGTTTGCCTACTCTCGTTCTGTTAGTGTGTGGGTTCCTTACTCCAAGAAACACCACCCCTGGGGGTGTTTGCCTATTTTTCACCCCAATCCTGTCAGTCTTCACTAAAAAAGTTGAGTGCCTTCCGGGTGTTCCCTGCTGAATTGGGAGAGCCTCTCCTAGCTGGTGTAGGTGGGTTTGGGGTGAGGTCCTTCAGTAAGACTTGTAGAAGTTGCTCTGAAGTCTGGGGTTTACTTCTGCATCATGTTGTATGTGTTCAGTTTCCACAGAGCATGTGGGGGTTATAAGTGCACAACCAAAGCAGGCAAAGGAGTGATCTTGTCTGTAGCACCAATGAAAAACTATTTTACCTTTATTCTCTTTAAACTGGCATCAATGGATTAGTCATATAGACCAACCCTGCCCAATCCCATGGCTGGCCTCATGTGACTATTGGAATTTAAATTTAAATGAGTTAAAATGAAATAAAATTTATAAATTTAGTGCCTCAGCCACACTGGTCACATTTCAGATGCTCAGTAGCCACATGTGAGTAGTGATGATACCATATTGGACAGTGCTGGTGGAATGTAAATAAGCTTTTTGCAGGAAGGGATCTGTTGTCTCTGCTGGTCACCACTGTGTGTCCATGGAATAAGACAGTGCAGTGTCTAGTGGCCCTCAGAAAATATCTGTGGAATGAATGAACTGGGAAATGTAGTAGTGTTTGGTAATTTCATCCACTGCCATCATTTCATATACCCATCTCACTGCAAGAACTTAGGACTAGACATAGACATTAAAGGGAAAATTTAAAACTCTCTTTAAAGCATTGCTGTTATAAGTACTTGATCAGTTTTGTTTTGTTATTGGCTTTGTCATTGGTCATAAGAGTCTCTGCCAGCATTTTACCTGAGTAAGATGGATGGTGTTGAATACAATGAATAATAGAGTAATAATAGTCTAATGGTGGAAACCAGTTGTGATCAGAAGACATTTTTGGAGCAGTATTTAAAGAGCAGCATTCATTGCAAAGTGCTAGCAAAGATGAGCAGAAAATACCCTTTCATCCACTCACTTGCTATCTCTTTACTGCTACCTTTTCCTTGGCTTAATTCATTCAGTCATTGAGAAGCACTGACTGAGTTCCTACTATATTCAAGGCACACACACAGAAAAGCTCAGCTCCACCTTCAGAGAATTACCCTGGAGATATTTGTTGAGCACTGACTCTATGTCTCAATCCATTCAGGCTGTTGTGACTGACACCCCAGGCCGGGGGCTTATAAACAGCAGACATTTATTTCTCATGGGGCTGGAAGTTTAAGGCCAAAGTGCTGACAGATTTGGTGTTTGGTGAAGGTCCTCTTCCAGGTTGCAGACTGCCAACTTCTCTGTGTCCTCACATGGTGGAAGGGACAAAGGAGCTTTCTAGGATCTCTCTCATGAGGGCACTAACTCTGCTTATGGGGGTTCACCTTTATGAACCGTGGGGGTCTTTGCCTATTTTTCAGCCTAATTCTATCAGTCTTTTCTAAAAAAGTGGAGTGCCCTCCTAATACTAATACATTGGGAGTTTGGATTTCAAGATATGAATTTTGAGGACACAGATATTCAGTCTGTAGCACTACATATGCAGTACATAGTTTGCAGTAATGTAGGCTATTGGGGAAAATAAACAAAAAATGAAATATAAGAAAAAGAATGACATGACTTCTACCAAAAAGAATATGCAGTCTGGATGCAAAACTAAAATATGTGAAATAATTAGGGGTTTCTCATGCCAGACTTAGGGGCCCTGCATGGCACTATCGCAGGTGAGAGTTCTGAGATGGGAAGGGAGTGTGCATCCTTGAGTGAGCAGTGGGGGTACTGAGGGAGGGCACACCTGGGTTGAATCTGGGAGGGCAGGCAGGGCAGCTGTTGCTCCAAGACTGAAGTTGCTGACCTTGAAGAAAGCTTGTCCTCTCTGCCTCAGTGTTCTCACTTCTATGATGGAATCATAACACTTTTCTCCTCTCAACATATGCCATCTCCTGCCTTCCCAGGGATGTCACAGGTGTTAGGGACCCATGGGGGTCCCCTGGTGCTTTGGAGGTCCCCCCAAGGATTTGAGGGTCAGTTTGGGCAGCAGGAGGAGTACAGGAGTTGGGGAGGATGTTGGCTTGCCACTGTCTGTCACTCTAGGCCAGTGCTCCACAAATTTGAGTGTGTATCAGGCTCACTTGGAAGGCAGGTGAAACAGATTGCTGACCCCACCCCTGAGATCTTGCCCTGGAATTGTCATTTCTTACAAGTTTCAATGGATGCTAATGCTGCTGGTCTGGGGCCCACCTGTAGAAGCACGGCTCTAGGCTAGTGCCTATTAGCCCCCTGCACAGTAGAATCACCAAAGATGGTCCCCTGGGAGACAGTTACAAATGCAGACTCTCGGACCCCAATGCAGACCTCCAGGGCAAGAGTCCAAGTGCTGGGGAGATACCCAGGAGGTTCAAGTGCAGGGAGCACCGCTCTAGCCCAGCAGTCCAATCTTGGCTGTGCATGAAGTCATCTGGGTACTTTGAAAAACACTGATGCCTGGGCTGTGTGAGGTGGTCTGTATGTAGACTGGCCCTGGGGGTGTTTTGTAAACTGCCCAGGTGGTCTAATGTGCAGCTCAGGTTGAGGACCTCCCTTCCAAAGCATCCTCAGCTGCTCATCGGAATCACAGAGATGCATCTGGGGTTCCATCCTACACCACTCCAGCAGGATCTTGGAGAGGGGCACCCGCCCTGTGTATATGACAAGAGTTGCTGCTCCAGACAGAGGTTTGCAAACTCTGGGTCAAGTGGCTCATGAAAAATTAATGTTGTGCTTCAATTAAAAAACTGAAATAGACTAGAAAGCTCCCAAGCACAACAGCTGCATCACAGTGAGGAAAAGCTCTGTCCTGTTTCTGCCCCTGCCACCATGTGGCCTTCTCTGTGTCTGTGCCCTCTCTTCTTCCTGTCTTAGCAGGACACTTGTCATTGGATTTAGGGCCCAGCCAAAACCCAGGATGAACTCATCTTGAGATCTTTAACTTCACTGCACCTGCAAAGGGCAAATTAACAGGTACCAGGGGTTAGGGTGCAGATGTATCTTTTTTGGGGGGAGTCACTATTCAACTCACTGCAGTGTCTCACACTCTTCACTTTGAAAGTGCTCCAAAATGTGGGATGCCCCATCCTGTGGAGGTCTCCCAGCCACCTCGGATGAGAAATAAGTCATCCTGGACACAGTCTGTTCTGGCGGGGAAGGGGTTGGCAATTTCCTCTAGTGGAGAATGCCCCAAGCCCTTCTCCAAAATGGCTTTTATTGGGATCGGTATGTACAGGGGTATACAGTATGCATGCAAAGCTCATCAATCAATGTCTACAGGCCACAGTTACAGAAAACAGATAGTATCTACAGATAACAATTGAGGAAATACAGAGATCTGCCTCAGGTCCGCAGCTGTGAGATGTGCTGATGCCAGAGGTGTTCAGGTGTGGTTCATGAGATTAGGAGTTCACTCCCTTAAGTTTTGAATTTAAAGATCTGGTTTATATCAACAGGGCTATACAAAGCAAAGCAAGCTTCAAGGGGTACAATGCATTCTTTAGGCCTGATCTCCCATGAGAACCCTCTGTGCTAGTATCGGGTCATGCCTGCCTCCTGCATTCCTGGCTTTCTGGTTGAGACTTACAGGCCTCTCTCAAGGCCTGCTCTCGAGGGACTACAGTTGCCGATACCACATAAAGTAGTCCCCATCACCAAAACACGTAATTGAAACCCAGAATCACAAAGCCAGGGAGATCCCTGTGAAAGAATTTTAAATGTCCACTTTGTTCTGAGTGCAACACATTACCATACATGTTATTTCTTCTATTCTTTAAAACAGTGCTTTGAGATAAGCCATGTGCTCCCATTTAAGAGATGAGAAAAATGAGACTCATGGGATTATGTGGCTTGATGAGGACATACGTGCACAGTGGGGCTTGGCTGGCTCCAGAATTGTCTCCAGCACTCAGCAATGGAGCAGTTATTCCAGCCACTTTCTTGATTGACAGATGAGGAAGCTGAGAGGCCTGGAGAGGAGCCCAGGGCCTCCCAGTGCAGGAGAGGCAGGGGAGGCTGATGCCATGCTCTTCTAAACCTGGCCTTGGGTGGGCCTTTCCCCAGCCAGCCATAAACTTGTGTGTTCTTCCAGGCCCCTCTGAGAGTGTGATGAAGCTGTGGGCCCCCTCCCAGGAAACAAGCATGTCCTGCACACATGTGATGTTTTGTGGACACTTACTGGGTTCACAGACTCTCTGGGACTTATCCATGGGCCGCAGGATGAGGGAGCCCTTCCATTCTCCACAGGCGCTTAAATGTGCAGAGATGGATCTCAGTAGCACAGCAAGTGAGAGATGGGAGGAGGGCAGAGCCAGCAGACTCCTGCAGGCTTGTGGGTCCAAAGCAAAGGCCAGGGGCGGGCAGAGTGGGAGATGTAGGAACAGGGACTCAGCAATGTGTGGTCACTAATTGCCCGGGCTGAGCCTCTGGACAGGCTCCTCAGAAGAGAGGTTAGGAGTTTACAGCATGGTCACACACCCAACGCAGGGGGTCCTAAGGACACACTTTGAGAAACACCTGTGCCCCTCCCAGTCAGTCCATGTGTCAGGGAAGAAGCATGTGGCCGCAGCAGGCTGAGGGGGAGAGTGTCAGGAGGTCTAAGCACAGAGATCTTCCATGGGAGGGACTTCGGATTTTTCGGGAGACCAGAGAAGGGCACTGAACAATTTAAACAGGGCATCAACTCTATCTGGTGTTTGTGTTTTTCTAATTAAGCTTTTTTGTTTTGAGAAGATTATAGATTCACATGCAGGTGTGAGAAATAATACAGTGAGATCCCCTGTGTATTACACCTAGCTTCCTCCAGTGGTAACATCTTTGAAAACCCCTACTTCAGTGTCACAGCCAGTGCATTGATACATTGGTACAGTCACACACAGAATGTTCCATTACCACAAGACTCCCCCACTCATCCTTTCATAGCCACGTCTGCCTCCCTCTTGTCCCTGTATCTCCTCACCCTTGGGCACCTCTGACCTGCTCTCCATTTCAAGAATGTTCTATATATAGAATCATATGGTATCTAATCTTTGGGGTTGGCTTTTTTCACTCATTCTATTTCTTTGAAGATTCGTGCAGGTCATTACTGTGTCAATAGTTCATTCCTTGTCATTGCTGTCTAGTATTCCATGGTGTGGATGGAGCACCGTGTGTTTAGGTATTCCTGGATGAGGGGCATCTGGGGTATTTCTTGTTTGGGGCTATGAGGAATACAGCTGCTACAGACCTCCATGTAGAGGTTTTTATGTGAGCATAGCCTTCATTTCTCTGGAGTAAATATCTAGGAGTGTACTTGCTGGGCCCTGTGGTCATTGTGGGGTTGTTTTTAGATAATCACCCTGGCTGCTGGGTGGGGAAAGAAATGGGAGGGGGGTAAAGCTGGAAGCTGGGGAGATACTGGGGGAGCAGGTGTCCAGGGGAGAGGGGATGATGGCCTGGATCTGGATAGGGTCAGTGGGTTGGGGAAGACCAGAACCCCAAGAGCCAGGAGGTGGGCTGAGCAGGAGGACAGAGCCCAGGACTGCCAGCTCCTATCTAAGAGAGAGGCCACCCTGGGGGAGGAGTAGGCGTGGGGGCTAAGAGTCATGTGGCAAGATGCAGGTGGCCAGGCGAGGGTGAGGGTGAGGTGGGGGTTGCAAGTCTAGATCTAAAGGGGGCACCACCCTGCTCCAGGGTGTAGTGACAGGGGAGGCAGCATCACTGGAGAGGAGGACCAGGAGGCATGGCTTATGTGAGCTGGGTGGTGGAAGATGCAGTCAGACCAAGGGTGACATTGTACCTGGTAGGAGGTGGGGGGACAGTAAGGGCAGAGATAGGACAGAGACTCAACACTTGCTTGTCTTGGCCATGTAGCCAATGTTTTCATCCACTGCGTTATCACACCCTCACCCTGCTTGGAGGCTAAGTAAGGTGAGGCTGGGTCCACAGGATAGTGTGCCTGCACGTTTATAGACAGGAAGCCAGGTGGGGTGGGATGGAGTGAGTGGGCGAGTTAGAGTGACTCGCTCAAGTCACGCTCCAGAAGTCTCAGAATCACATGGCATAGAATTGAGTTAGATTCCAGTTCCTCTGTTGCAAGCCTGCATGGGTTCTTCCTGAAGGTTGAAAGTGAGACCAGGTGAGGCTCTCTGAGCCTACGCCTGGCACACACAGGTGCTCCATAAATAAGCTGTCGTTCCTGCTGCTGCTGCTGCTGTGTTGAAACCTCAGAGACACCAGTGTCGGATTAGAACCCCCATTCTGCACTTCGAAGTTCCCCACTTTTCTTTGCTGTGTCCCGGAGGTTGTACCCGATCAAGCCTGTCCCCTGAGAGGAGACAGATGGTATCACAGTGACATCTTTTGTATCATCTTTATTGACATATAATTTAGACATCATAAAAGTCACCCTTTAAACTGTACAATTCAGTTGTTTCTCATATGTTTACAAGATTGTACAACTGCCGCCACACCTAATTTTAGAACACTTTTGCCACCCGGAAGAGAAACCCTGAGAGCACTAAATAGTCCCTCCCCATCATAGTCATCTCTCCTAACCCCTGATAACCACCAGTTTACTTTCCATCTCCATGGATTTGCCTATTCTGGATATTTCACACAAATGGAATCATGATGTGCAATTTATTTCACTTAACATAGCATTCTCAAGGTTTATCCATGTCACATGTATCAGAACTTTATTTCTTTTTAAGACTGAATAATATTTCATTGTGTGAATGGACCATATTCTGTTCATCAGTTCATGGACTTCTGGGTTGGTCCACCTTCGGGCTATTGTAAATAGTGTTGTTATGAACATTCTTGTACAAGTGTTTATGTGGATATATGTCTTCCATTCTGTTGGGTGGATATCTGCAAATGGACTTACTGGGTCATATGCTCCCCTATTCAAGGAACTGTTTTCCAGGACAGCTGTCCCACTTTCCATTCCCATCACCACCATTCGAGGGTTCCAGTGGCTCCGCATCCTCACCAACACCTGTCACTGTGTCTTTTGATCACGACTGTCCTACTGGGTGTACAGTGGTATCTTACTGAGGTTCTGATTACATTTCCCTAATGACGCTAAGCATCTTTTCATCTGCTTATTGGCCATTTGTATGTTTTTGGAGAAATATTTCTTCAGATCTGTGACTATTTTAAAACTGGGTTATTTCTCTTTTTAGTGTTGAGGTGTAAGGTTTTTTAAAAAATATATTTTATTTATTTACTTTTAGAGAAAGGGGAAGGGAGTGAGAAAGAGAGTGAAAGAAACATTGATTGGTCACCTCTCATACACGCCCAGAGTAGGGGGTAGTGTACCAAACTCTAAACCCAGGCATGTGCTCTGACTGGGAATCAAACTGGTGACTTTTTGCTTTGCAAGATGAGGCCCAACCCACTGAGCCACACCAGTTAGGGTGGGTTTGTTTTTTTTTTTTAATATAATGTAGATCCATCCTCCAGTGACTTAGATTCCAGCGCCTGACTTCTGAGCACCCCCCACAATGGCTGTTTGCATGCGGCCTCCCCCAGTGGGTGGTGGATTCTTCGACATAAGCTGTGTGGACACCTTTTTCTTGTCCCTAGAGTACTTATCAAGGTGCCAAGCACACAGTAGTTACTTGCCTGCTGGCCGAGAGGTCAGGTGATCCTGTCCAGTTCTCACTGCAGAGGCTTTGATGAGCTGCATTCAGGGTCTGCTTTACCAGCAGGGAAAGAACAGCCATGGTGTTTGCAGGGAGGTTGGGACCCACAGGGATATTTACTGAGCACCAACTGTGTACCAGGCAGTGAGCTGGCTCTAGGGACAGCAGTGAATAGATAGCCACAGGGTTCTGTAGAGGATACGGCTCCTCAAGTTTTAATGCTGATGGGAAGGGGGGCCAGGCCAGCCTAACAGAGAGACTGGATGGGTATCTGGGGCAGCTTAGAAAACCTCTGGGGAAGTGACTTTCCCATGGGGACCTGAGACTGAGGGCATCACAGATGCTCCTGGAGAAGCATTATTAAGTGCTCAGAACCAGAGGGAGCAAGGCCACCTGGGAACCAGTGTGATTTTGGCTGTGCCAGAGCACCAGGGACCACATCTGGGGGTCAGACCCTCCTGGGTGCTGGAGGCCCAGCTTGACCCCTTGGGCCTACACAGAATCAACTCGATTGTTAGGAGCAACAAGTCAAGAGGCAAACTCACTGGGGATGAAAGCCCCAGCCCACAGCCTCGCTGGGAGTCTCCCTCAGCTCCAGCATCCCACAGACAGAGTGGGGACTCGAACTCCCTGTATGGAGGCTAAGTGGCCGCATCCACAGTGCAGAGCCTAATTCAGAGGAAATTGTGTGTGTGTATCCTCAAGAGAATGTGGCAGAACTGTAGTAGAGGTCAGGTTTTCCCAGGCTGGAGGTGACTCTGGTGACAGGGACCATGAGGTGTTCACAGGCACTGTGTCCTATTAGCTGGAGACTGAGCAGCAGAAGCAGGAATGTTCCAGCCAGGGGAGGAAATTGGTGGAAAGACAGTGGGAGGGGGTTTGGGGAGAGACAGAGACAGAGGAGGGAGACAAATGGGAGGGAGGGACAGAGAGACAGGAGAGAGGGAAGAGAAAAGGGAGGGAGGGGAGCGAGGTAAGGAGTGGGGAGTGGGGGGCAAAGACAGAAAGGTGGGGTGGGTTGTGAAGAGGGGGAGCTGGGAAGGGACAGAGGAGAGAGCTGGAGAGAGAGGGAGAAGTTGCTGCTCCTGCCATCAGGGATGCACGGACGATTCCTCACCCAGCCCTGTTGGAGCCACAGTTCTTGCCCACCTGCACTGTAGCAGCCCTGTGCTGAGTGCCGCCAGCACCTTTCCTTTAAGTCCTCATAGCAGCCTCTACAGCGGGGCGCCCTGTTGCACGGAGGAGGAGGCAGTACTTGTGGTCACATAGACCCAATATGGAACAGGGCCCAGTGGGGGCTGAGTGCCCAGGCTGTTCCAATGCCCCTCCCTGCCGCAGTTTCCAGTCCTCAGGATGGTGAGGAGCATTAACTAGAAACTGGGTCCCTGGAGTGTGGGGGATTTTGAGGTAACACTCAACAGTGCTACCTTCTGGACAAGCTGGGATGGGCAGTTGTCTGGGTGCTTCTGAGCTTGTGGGCATCAGAGGGTGGGCGAGCCCTGGTGCCTCTGACCCTCAGGAAGCAGCAGCAGCCCCACCCCAGGCCTCCCCACCCCCACAGCAGCCAGAGGGGAGGAATCCCGTGAAAATACCCAGAACTCCCTCTGGGGTGCAGGAGCCCTCTGGCCAAGACCCAGGAGCTCACCTGGGATGCAACAGTCAAGTTCGCTCCTTGCTGCAGCGAGGGTGGCCCCTCCCCAGGGGATCGCACCCTCCCCAGGGGATCGTGGAGAGAGGGTGCTAGAAGAGCCTGGGGTGGAGACTGGGCTGGGGGGTGGCGGTTTGGAGAGGGTCTGAGGGGGCGGGGGTCACTCTCAACAATGTGCTGTTGGAAAGGGGGACAGTACTCTGGTGGGGATCCCCTTAGTCTCATCTGCAGCGAGCAGCAGCGCCGATGAAGCTGTGACCCCTCACTGTAGCTGAGAGGAGGGCGTGCTTGCTGCTGGGTGGGTGCCACGGTCACCTGTTTCCTCTCTCTTCATCGAGGTCTCAGGTGACCTTGTCTGTTTATGCCAAACGGGGATAGCTGGGCCTCCGTGGGAGCCAGGACAGTGCCCAGGGGCTGGGGGGCCTTTTGGGAAGGAGGTGGGAACACCGAAGCATTCACACCATCAAACGTGCCTCTGCCTCTGTCCCCGAGCCACTGTTCTGGTTTTCTTGACATTTCCTGCTCCTCTTGGTGGCCCCAAGAACTCTTGATGATGGCTGAGTGAAGTTTCTGGAATACCAGACATTCTGTTCTCTCCCCCTTGGCCCGTATCTGAGATGACAGGACAGGGAGAGGTGGGTGAGAAGGGTGCTGCTGACTCTGGCAGCAGGCTCCAGCTGACCACGGGGTGCTGGGCCCTTGTGGGGCAGCAGAGCACGGACACGGCCCCTCCCTGGAGGGCCTGTCAGCCTGGGGGCCCGGCCCCTCCTGCCTGTGCAGCCAGGACTATGGCAGGTGTCTGGAAGGAGTGCTCTGCCCCTGAGCCAGTGGACTGGGGTGGGGTCTGGCCAGGTTCCCTGAGGGACGGGGGGCTGGGACCTGAAGGAGGAGCTAAGTGGCATGGAGGGTAGGGGGACCCCAGAAAGAGTCAAGTCTCTAATCCATTTATCAGCCCCACCTGTGGAGCCCTCGGTGTTCCCCCTGCTCTGGGCAGCAGTCTCCTGGGGCATGAAGGACAGTACTGGATGTCCCTTCCCCAGGTCAGCACAAGCTTTGGGTGGCATTTGTGAGGCCACAGAGGCAGGCAGAGCCTGTGGGCACTGTGTGTCCTTGGCCCTGTCCACCCTTGGCTGGCCGATCCGGTGTCCGGCAGGGTGGGTGTGAGGCTCATCCTGAGCTCTCCAGCCCTGCTCTGGCTGCGACAGGCCTGGAGGTAACACTATCTCAGGGTGTTAGCAGCCACTCTCACAGGACGTGCCATTTCTATTGGTGACAAAATCGCAGGATTGCCGTACACCACAGTGGTCTGATGCCTGCCTACACCTCAGGTAGAGGTTAGTAGAAAATATAAGGTGAATTTCTCTCCTCATGACCCCCTGGTTGTAGCCATGGACCCCATAAGTCTGCACACTGGAATCAGGGGCCCTTGCACCAGCCCTGTCCTTGGGGGCGAGTATCACATCTGAAATTGGATACTCCCCCTCTGCATCCTGCAAGCAATCCTGAACCCAGCTTTCTCCTCTGCATAGGCCACTGGGGTCCTCTGGCCAGACTTCAGGGGTGCTTTGTAAAGGTTTGGGGCACAGCTTGGAAACACAACCCAGCTATAGGGGCCCCTGGTCAGCTGAGCAAGCTTTCTGAGAAATACTCATCCTGTGAGAGCCCCCAAGGGGCCTGGGCAAGGAGGGCGTTATGATTAAACAGAGATGTTGGGCATTTACAGGAAGCGGAGGGTGGGCAGGGCAGCTGTGATGTCTGTCAGGAGGGGCGGAGACTCCATACCCTTGCCTGGGGCAAAGGAAGGCTGGCCTGGCTTCACCCAGGCCTGCTCTTTGCACGGATTGCAGAGAGGGAGGGGTCCACTCACCCACAGCTTTATTTTTAATAGCTTTATTGAGAAATAGTTCATACCTCATACAGTCCACCTAGTTAAAGTGTACAATTTAATGACTCCCAGCGTTTTCACGGTCGATTTTAGAACATTTGCATCACCTGAGAAAGAAACCCCATATGAGTTGGCATCGCCCTCTCCCCTCTCCCCCAGCCCCTGACAACCACTGGTCTGTTTCCCTCTGTGGATTTGCCTATTCTGGACATTTCCTATAAATGGCTCTGTGTGGTATGTAACCGTTTGTGACTGGCTTCTTTCATTCACCGTGATGCTCTTGAGGCTCGCCCACATGCATGTCAGTGCCCACCTTTTGGGTCTCACGGTAGCGCGGCTGTGAGCGCCCGTGGACGCAAGTTTGTGTGGACGTGCGCTTTCACGGCTCTTGGGCCGGCACCTAGGAGTGCACTTGCTGGATCATGTGGTCACTCCGAGTTTAATTGTTTGAGGAGCAGCCAGGCTGTATCTGTACCACTTTACATCCCCATTCAGCTTCTTTAAAAAAATTTTTTTTGTTCAATTACATTTGTCCCCATTTTCCCCCCGTTGCTCTCCCCTGCCCTGCCCACACCCCCACACTCCTTGTCCTCCCCCTCATTGTCCTTGTCCATTAGTCCTTTATACATGTTCCTTGATGACCCTTCCCCTTCTTTTCCCTGATATTCCTCTCCCCCCTCCCCTCTGGTCACTGTCAGTTTGTTCTTTATTTCCAAGTCTCTGGTTCTACTTTGTTCTCTTGTTTGTTTTGTTGATTGGGTTCCAGTTATAGGTGAGATCAGATGGTGTTTGTCTCTCACAGCCTGGCTTATTTCACTTAGCATAATGCTCTCCAGTTCCATCCATGCTGTCACAAAGGGTTGGAGTTCCCTTTCTTTCTGCTGTGTAGTATTCCATCATGTAAATGTGCCATAGTTTTTGATCCACTCATTTACTGATGGGCACTTAGGCTGTTTCTAGCACTTGGCTATTGTAAATAATGCTTCTTTTTTTAAAAATATATTTTATTGATTATGCTATTACAGTTGTCCTATTATCCCCCCTTCATTCCCCTCCACCCTGAACACCCTCTCTCACCCACATTCCCCCCCTTTAGTTCATGTCCATGTGTCATAAGTTCTTTACCTTCTACATTTCCCCTACTATTCTTGCCCTCCCCCTATTTTCTACCTGCAATCCATGCTACTTATTCCTCGTACCTTCCCCACTCACT
>JAPYXV010003029.1:0-12622 GCA_028533065.1 Trachops cirrhosus
CTAGAACAGGAACAGAACCACAGAAATGGAGATTACATGGAGGGTTAGCAACAGGGGAGTGAGAGGAGGAGAGGGGGGAAAAGGTACAGAGAATAAGTAGCATAGAAAATAGACAGGGGGAGGGCAAGAATAATGTGGGAAATGTAGACGCTAAAGGACTTCTAAGTATGACACATGGACATGAACTAAAGGGGGGGAATGTGGGTGGGAGAGGGTGTGCAAGGTGGAGGGGAGTGAAGGGGGGGAAATGGGACAACTGTAATAGCATAATCAATAAAATCTATTTTTTAAAAAATTAAAAAAATAAAAATGGGAAAAAAATAACCTGGAAACAATGATCAGTTTTGTTTCTAAATATAAATAAACGAAAAATTGAATTAAAATGGAAAAAAAAAGAATTATGAGATGAAATTAGCAAATATAACATATGGACCCTGATTGGATCCTGGCTTAAACAAATACATTTCAGTTAGGTGTATTTGATAAGGAGAAGGTACTACAATATATTCATGAATTATTGTTCATTTTATTAGTTATAAAAGTGTTATGATTATGTGGTAAAATGGCCTTATTTTTAAAAATGCATACTGAAATACTGTATGGAATAGCTAAATGTTATTGTATCTGTAATTTACTTTAAAACAGTTCACTTTAAAAAAATCAATGAAGGCAGCATGGCAAAATGTTAATTGTTAAATCTCAGTGATAATTTTATATGTGTGTTTATTGTACTAATCTATTTTTCTGTTTGAGGCTTCTTTGAAATTTTCACCATGAAAATTTTTAAAAGATTTTATTTATTTATTTTTAGAGAGAGAGGAAGGGAAAGAGAAAGAGAGGGAGAGAAGCATCAATGTGTGGCTGCCTCTCACATGCCCCCAATTGGGAACCTGGCTTGTAACCCAGGCATGTGCCCTGACTGGGAATCAAACCTGTGACCATGGTTCACAGACCGGTGCTCAGTCCACTGAGCCACACCAGCCAGGGCTCATCATGCGATTTTTTAAAAAAGAAGAAAAGAATAAAACCTATAGGCTTGGTTTTCAGATTAAGTGATAGAATATTGCAGATATCCTACATGTCTCTATCAGATCTTCTCCCTCTCTTCTCTATGTCCCAGTTCCAGTTATTAAATAATCTATCCTTTTCCTTTTTTTTTTTGAAGTTTTGATGTCATTTATGTTTTAAAATAGGTATTCCATTTACATGGTCTGAAGCTTAGAAAGTACAAAAGGGAATACAGTGCTGTGTCTTCATCCTGCCATCCTACCAGCTCATCCCTGAGCTGCTCAGTTATACAAACAAGTTAGTCTGTGGTAGTTACGCTGTTGTTGCTTAGCTCACCTCTGCTCCTTAGTTCATGGGTACAAACACACACACTGTACACCCTCACACGTACACTCACTGCACATAGTCAGTGTGGACAACTTGCTTCTCAGCTTATGCTTTTCCTACTGATCTAAAGTGCTTTCTCCTGACCCACTGGATTATTTTTCTGTTCTTGTACTTATACATCATGGTTTTAATTAAAATACTTTTTTTGGGGGGGGTGTTTCTCCTATACACTTTTTTTTTTATTTTAGATTATTCAGTACAGTTTTCATCTTTTAATAATAAGACTTGATGTTTGCTAGAACAAGTTGTTCTGTTGCTCTTTGTTTTTTTTATTTTTAAGAGTTTCTTGGGTATCTTGAATCTTTGCTCTTCCATATAAATTTACATGTATACATCATAGAAAAATATATACATATATCATATAATGATATATATCATGTGATGTATATTACAATCATATAAAATATAGTAGTATATATTCCTCTAGTATGTGTGTGTGGGAGAAAGTTTACCATAAATATCTTTTTAAGTTGAATTTTCTAATTGTTGCCTCTCCATAGCAGTGCACTTTACTCTTTACAAACTTTTATCTGAAAATTTTAAACATACACTATATTAAAGAGAATACTAAACTGAATCCCTGGGTAAATATCACCCAGCACCAACATTTTTACAAATGTTGTTTTCTCTATCCTACTTACCTCACCCCTATTGAATTTTGGATGTATTTAAAATAAATCCCAATAAATTGGACAAATTTATAGAAACTTAAAAATTTTCAAAACTGACTGAAGAAGATATAGGAATCCAATTAGACCTATAATAAATAAAGTAATTTAGTAATTAAAAATCTTCTTAACCTCACCCCACCCTCTGCCCCCCCCAAAAAAAAAGCAAAAAAGAGCAGGTCAAGATGGCTTCACTGGTGAACTTTACCTGACATTTGAAGAAATAATACCAATACTCCACAAGCTCTTCCAGAAAATAAAGAAGGGTGCAACACTTACCAACTCATTCTATGAGACCAGTATTTCTTTGATACCAAAACCAGAGAAGCAGAAGATTCTAGGTTATTATAAATGTTAAAAGTCCTCAACAAAATTGTTGAAAACTGAATCCAATAATATATATAAAAAGATTACCTTGACCAAGTGGGATTTATCCTAGGAATGCAAGTTTGTTTTAGCATCCAAAAATCAACTAATATAATACACCATATTAATAGAATAAAGAATAAAAAAATCTTGTCATCTCAATAGATGCAGAAAAAGTATATTTGACAAAATCCTATACTCATTCATGCTAAAAACACTTGAAATAGAAGGGAACTTCCACAGTGTAACAAAGGGCATTTATAAAAACCTGTAGTTGTCATCATACTTTGGAGTGGAAGACTAACTTTTCCCCTGAAACTGGGAACAAGGCAAGGATGTTCAATCTTACCTATTCTACTCAACAGTCTTGAAAGTTCTAGCCCATATAGTCAGGCGATTAAAAGAAATGCATCTAGAGTGGAATGGAAGACCTAAAGCTATCTCTTTGCAGATGGCATGATCTTATATGTAGAAAACTCTAAGAAATTTAACACATACTCTGAGAAGTACCAAAGAAATTGCTGAGGGAAATTAAAGATCTAAAAAAATGGTGAGGTACAAGGAGACTAATATTGTTAAAGCAGTTCTCCCCAAACTGATCTATACATTCAACAGTATCCCCCATCAAAATTTCAGGGGCTTTTTTTTTTCCTGCAGAAATTGACAAGCAGATCCTAAATTTATATGGCAATGCAAAACACCTAAAATAGCCAAAATGGTTTTGAAAAGAAAAAAAAATAGAGGTGTTTGACTTTTCGATCTCAAAATTTATTATAAAGCGTTTTCAAGACCGTGCAGGACTACTGTAAGGCCAAACAGATAGATAGAACAATGGGGCAGAATCGAGTCCAGAAGTGAATCTTTGTCATTTATTGATTTTTTACAGAAGTACTAAGGCAAAATGATAGTCTGTTCAGCAAATGATGCTGGGACAACCGGATATCCGCATTAAAAAAGGATGGATTTAGACCCTCACCTCACACTATGCTCAAAAAAATTAATTCAAAATAGACTTAAGTACCACAACTAAAGCACTAAACCTTTAGAAGAAAGGAGAAAATCTTTGAGACCTTTGGTTAGGCAAACATTTCTTAGATACAATACTAAAAGCATAGTCAATAAAAGAAAAAGTTGACAAATTAGACCTTATCAAATATCAAAAAGTTTGCAGTTCACAAGACATTAAAAAAGAAAAAGATAAGTAACACACTAGCGTAAAATATTTGCAAAACACCCCTCTGTTAAAGGACTTACATCCAAAATATATGAAGAATTCTTACAACTCATTAATAAGACAAATAACCCAATTTGAAAAATGGGTAAAAGTGCAGACATTTCACTAAAGAAGCTATGAAAATGGCTCATAAGCACATGAAAGATGTTCAACATCATTAGTCATTGGGGAAATGCAAATTAAAATCACAATGAGATACCATTCACACTATTATAGCCTAGAATGACTATAATAAATAAGACAGACAATAACAAATGTTGGCAAGGATGTGGAGAAATTGGAACTCTCACACATTGCTGGTGGGATTGTAAAATGATTCAGCCACTTTGGGAAACACTCTGGCAGTTCCTCAAAAGGTTTAGCTTGGAATTACCATGGGATGCAGAGATTTCACTCCTAGGTTCATAACCAAGGGAACCGAAAACATGTCTACACAAAAACGTGTAGGCAGATATTCATTGCAGCAATTTTTGTAGTAACCAAAAAGTAAAAATAATCCAACTGTCTACCAGCCTGATGATTGGATAGATAAATATGTTCAGTGGTGGAATGATGGATAATTTTCTAAAAGTTATTTTCTTTAATGACTAATATTAAAATTTAAAAAATAACTTTTAAAGTAAAAGTGAAGATGATTGATGAGCCATTTGACTCAGGCCCGGATGTGCCCTGAGGATCCTGCCTAGGACACACTGTTATTTCTCCAGTGCAGATCTGCACTCATCTCAGTTCATACGGTGCTTAGTACTGACTGGCAACAATTGCGTCATTTAGGTAACTATAAACTTATTTTACAGATAAGGAAACTGCGGCATAGAAAGATTAATTTTAGGGTTGTTTAACAAGAAGTAGTGAAGTTAAGTTTTGAAGTTAATCATTCAGACTCTATAGTCTCTACTCTTTAGCCTCCAGGTTCTCCTACAGTGACGCTTTCCTTCAGACATCTTTCTTATGTTTTGTTTTGTTTTCCTACACAGGGCTCCAGATTTTATGAAAATGAGCTCAAGAAAGAAAAGCAAGTCAACCGACGAATTGAAAATATGATGCAACAAAAAGCTCAAATTACCAGCCAGCAGCTAAGGAAAGCACGATTACAGGTATTCATTTATTTGATAAATAAAGTGGAAGCTGAAAGAATAGGAATTGATGTTTTAAATGCATCATGGCCATGTTATAAGCAAAAACAAGATAAAATGTAAATAAAATGTTTGTTATACTATAAAACAAAAATGTATACTTTATTTTGTTAAAATTGCTCTACATAAAGACCTCACATCTAGACATTATCATCTTCATTATACAGAAGAGAGAAAGGAGCCTTAATTAGGTTAAGTAACTTGCCTAGCTTCATATGACAATTAGTTGGCAAAGCCAGAACTTGTTCTTTTTATTATATACGTACGAAGCAGCTGGAAGGGTCACAGGATTAATATGACGTGTTTTCTGCAATGCTGATTTTGCAAAAGAGATTTGGAGGAACATGTTAACTAATTAAATTAAAAGGTAATTTAAAACATAATTGTGTTATAGTAAAACAGAGTCACCTAAAGGGTAGAATGCCTGATGTGCATGTATTTTTAAGATAAAACACAATGTTTTATGGTAAGTTTATCAAATCAGATTCAATTTAACAAAGTACTTTATAACACAATGATAAAATTATAGTACTAATCTGATATGCTATAAAATTTTTCTCATGATAGAGCTGAGATCATAAATTTTATGTTTTCTTTACCAAACGATAATGTGTGATTTTTTTAAACAGACGCTTTCTCAGAGCACAAGCTAATGTTTTATCTTCTGTGTTTAAGTGGTCTGCTACCATGACAAGAGATTGACTTCTCTGTCAAATCATCATTTTTAGTGCTCCATAGCATGCCACTCTATGGAGGCACCATAATTAGTTTACCTTAACCCACCCTGGTTCCAGTTTTTTGTTTTAGATACAACCTTGTAACAGTGATTCTTACTTGTATGTCTTTGCACTTCTGTCCTGTTAGTTTCACCACAGATTGAATCATTTTACAATTTCAGCATAAGAGTGCTAGTTTCCTCACATGTTTGAAGCTGGATTTGATCAATTTTATCATTATTTTAGTTTCTGCTGATACAGTGTCCAAAATCTTATTTCATGGTTGGTTTAATTTGCTCTCCTTTGATCATGAAAGAGAAAGATTATCCTTTTTTGTAATTGAATTTATTAGGGTGACACTGGTTCACAAAACCATGAAGGTTTCAAGTGTACAACTCAACAAAAATCACCTGCACACTGAATGTGCACCCATTGCCCAAAGCAAAGACTCTTTCGGTCGTCCTCCTTTACCTTTATCCCCCTTTTGCCCATCTCTACCTACCCGACCCCCCTTTCTCTCCAGAAATCACTACACTGTTGTCTGTGTCTCTGTGATATATATATACAAGAAATATATATATATATATATATATATATATATTTCTTTTGCTTAATCCCTTCACCTTCTTTCATCCAGCCCTCCAGCCCCCTCCCCTCTGACAGCTGTCAGTCTGTTCTGTGTACCCACGCCTCTGTTTCTATTTTGTACATCAGTTTATGTTCTTTAGATTCCACATACAAGTGAGATCATATGGTATTTGTCTTTCTTTGACTGGCTTACTTCACTCAACATAATAATCTCCAGGTCCATCCACGCTGTCACAAAAGATAATTGTCTTTTTACACATTTGTTAGCCATTAATATTTCCTTTTTGTGGGAATTTCCTCTTTTATTCTGTTTGTTAGGATGTAGGCTAAGTAACTGGCACAAGAGACACAAAGATATAATGGTCCAAATGAGATAAGAATTTCTTTCTCTCTCACATAATACATAAGTAGTCCCAGCTGGCTGGGTAGTTCTGATCACCATAGTAATTTCAAGACCCAAGCTCTGCATCGTGTTGCTCCATCATTCCAAAGTGTTATCCTCACTGGGATTGACAAAACTGGGTTAGCCCCACTCTAGATTCCAGCGCCTAGTAAGGAAGAAAGAAAAAGGGGAAAATCAAAAGCAAATTATTTGCTATTACACAGTGAAAAAGAAGTTGCACACATTACTTAAGCTCACATTCTTTTGGCAAGAATTTAAATTTCACGTCACACCTAAATGCAAGAGAAGCTGTAAGATATAGCTGGGTGGCCACGTGCCCAGCTAAAAATTTATTAATATAGAAGGAAGAGAGAATGGATTTGGGGGTTCAGCTAGCAGTCCAAAGAAACACACTCTTGTCTACATTTCTAGACGAGTTTGCATCTTTTTTTCTTGATTTATTGATCTTATATACTAAGGACTTTTTTTGTGCCATTTGTCATAAATATTTTTCCTGTTTGTTTTCTCTTAACTTTGCAGAGTTTTTTTTTCTATATACAGTTTTAAAATTTCTATATACAGTTTTTTCTATGTACAGTATTTTTAAAAATTTTCTTGGCTTTGGTATTGTGCATAGAGGTTATTCCTCACAAACAAGCCTATATGTGCTTTTAATATTTTTGCAGATTTTGTTATAATCAAATCTTTTGTCTCTTTAGAATTTGTTTTGCTATAAGGTGTGAAGTATTTTTTTTCTTAAATAGTAAGTATTATATTTTCCCTCACTGGTATTATTATTTCTAAATAATGATTCTCTTGTCCTGACATCATTTATTGAATCATGAGTCCTTTCTCCACTGAGTCGAAGAGGCATGTTCATATACTAATCTCTCATTGTAGTTGGATTTATTTCTGGACTCTCTTTTCTAATCCTTTGAATCTTGTCCTGTATCAGTACCATGAATTTTAATTATTAAATAATAATAATATAGTTTAATATCTTTACTACTCTTTAAAATTATTTTTTTCTCATGCATTGTTTTAAATAAATTTAACCATCATTTCATCAAGCTTTTAAAAAAATTCTATGTTGTCCATAACAATATTGTTTTTAAATTGACATTAATCCTTAAGCAATTTACTTTCTAGACCTCTTTTTGGTAAGCTTTATTGATCTATAGTTTACAAATATCTTTCATTAGGTTTTAAAGGTATACATGTGAGTGGTGCAATATAACAACTTTTTGCTGTTCATATTCATATTTTAGAACTCATATTTTTAAATATCGTGATAATATGGAGGAAAAGAAAATAACTTTATATTGTGGAATAGAACTTCAGATTTTGTTACTGTTTTAGTTGACTATTTCATGGGAGGTTTTCTGGCATCTTTTGCAAGGGTAATGGCAGGAAATGTGTTTTGTGTTGATTGTTAAATTGTTTTTTTTTTTGAGAGCTTCCTTTAAAAAACTTGTATAAATGGGAGGGGATTGAGGAAGTCCTAAGGAGTCTAGAAGTTCTGAGAGAACAGAGAAGTTTTCATAGGAAATGCTTTTCTATTTTAGAGTTACACAATTTCCAAATGGTAGATTTTATTATGTGTGATAAGATAGTATGAACTATTGTCAGTCAAGCTGATATAAGTAATCTCTGTAATCATGAACTCCCATGATATGTATTCAGAACCTCTCTAAATATCCCCAACCCCATCCTCATTAGATTTCTTCTAGGCACATTTTTGTAGCTTCCAAAACATCTTATGAACATGTGTTCATAATTGAATAGACAAATATCCATATTATAGTAAATGGCAACTACACAGCAAATCAGTGCATTTTGACCATTTTAACAATTGATTTTATGAACTCAGATTTACTCAACAATTTTTAAGGTACTACTAATTAAGAAAATGAAAAGCAATATTTCTTGAAATAGTCTCCTAGTTGTAATAGAAAAAAGGATTTTTAAAAAGATGTAATATGGATATAACAATATCACAGCAGAGTTTGGTTTCAGCTTACTTCAGTGATAAAAACTTTTAAAAATCTATTTTAGGGAAGCATTAATTAATGGAAAGAGCACAGACTTAGGAATAACCTGATTTCCAGGACTAGTTTTAACATTTACCAGCTGTATGACTTAGGGCAAATTTCCTTCATTTTACTGAGTTTTAATTTCCTTATCTATGAAATGGGAATAATAATCATTATCTTAAAATGATTTTGGCCATTAAGTGCATTAACATAAGAAGCACTTATAATATACACATGTCATATAATATAATCAGTAAATGTTACTTCTACTTTCAAAATAATGGATATTATCATTAAGCCCTTACCATAACCCTGGATAAGTTCACTACGTGTGTGTCTCTTTTAATTATTTCAACCTTTCGATGTTGCTTTAGTTCCATTTCACAAGTAAGGAAAGTGAGGATGGGAGTCATTTGGAAGGAATAAATGAATAGAAGAAAGGAAAACATGAATGAGGATTTCAGTAGAAGGAACTTGAGAAAAGCAAGGGTGGGCATTTGCTAGATGTGAAGAGAGAAGAGTGCAGAGAAGGGTGACTAATGAGAGATAGCGAAGGAAAATGGAACGCATGAGTCATCAGTGGGGAGGTTTCCTTTTGGCAACTGCACACTTGCTGCAAGCATCGAACAGTCAGTAGATTGCTGAAGCAACTGCCACAGCTTTAATTTATGAGTCTAAGGAGAATTTCCCCCATTTAGTTTGCTTTCTATTTATCATCTTTTTCCTTTCCAGTGATTCTGGGTTAAGATGTTTCAGATGTTGCTCTTATTCTCAATCGACTTTATCTTAGGCATATTTCCTGGATTAATATAGTTTTCAGACCCTTGTTTTTATTAGTTTCCATGATTTGCTTACGTCTTTTTTTTTATGTCAGGTTGCTATTCTGTAGTTTAAAATTGAATTGGAAGAATAGTTGTTTTAAATCTATATGATAAATTAGATTAATGTTAGAAGGTTTCATTTATTAGGTGTGGTATCTTGCTGCATGAGATCAGACTTCTCCAAAATTTTTCTATGAATACTGCCTTCTTTTTTTAACTTTCATATATGTATGAATTATATAAATTTTATTCCTTTTCTCCCCCTTCTCTCTTATGAGGAAAGAATTTAAAGGCAGATAAGTTCTTCTCCTTATCTGAGATAAGGTCTCTTCTTAGGTACTAAACTCACAATTTAGTGTCTAATGCGATAAGAGCCATTGTAAGAATAGGAAAACAAATAAGGGAACATGAAATTCTGTGATGCAGAGGACAGAGATTCAGTTAAGTTTCAGAGACACTTCTGAACTGATACTCGAAGGCTTTGTGACAGAACTAGGAAGGGCATTTTAGACAGAGAAACAGGCTACAGAAAGCAGGGAGCACCCCAGGTGGTTCAGTTGAGTTGCAACCTAAATAGGAGCAGACGTCTCCAGAGTGTTACTGTGGCTACTAGAGACAAATGTGATTCAGTGCGATCGTGTCTAAAAGAGACTTTGCAGTCTTAACCTGCAGCTGGTGGGCAGCTAGTGTCACTCTAATGCTCACTATAATGCTAACAAGCAATGCTGGAAGCAAGTTTCAAGTTCATCGAGGGGAAAAACTAAATTATACCCCTGTAACTCTCTGCCTTTGAGGAAACCTACTATGGGGATTTCTACGTAATGGAAATTGCTTTTATTCCAATCACCCTACTTATGTATTTCTGGCTGTTTTCCCCTAAATTTTTGATTGTTTTGTTTTGCAGCTAGCCATTGATCCTTTTAGTAATAGATTGCATTTATTGAACTTGTACCACGTGCCAGCTACTCTTCCGTGTTCTTTATGTATTCCTTCGCCCTCAATAGCTTTCTATTCTCTCTTCTCATAATTTTGAGTTTTATTGACTTCATGTGTTTTGTAGATCAAAACGGTCACACACCACCCCCAGCTAGAGGGAATCTGAGAAGTGCATATTTAGCTTCTTCAGCCTCTATAGTAGAGGCTACGAAAAATAACCCTTGTGAATGGGTATGTCGGTTACATACACCCTTTTCTTACTGCCCCACTTTGCTTATCTCTTCCCCTTTTAATTTCTTCTTATCAATCCAATTATTTCTCTCTAAAGAAACAAAAAAATTCTTTACAATTTAATACTCTTTACTGTTATATTTGGCATATATATTGAAATTTTATGAAAGGATAAATTATACTTTAAATTTTCAATTTGATTTGTATGGACTAACAGTTATCAAATTTTAGCCTTATAAAAGCAGTTCTAGGGAGGGAATGTTTACATATACTTTGGTATAATCTTTTGTTATTCATTTCCTTTGTTGCTATTTTAAGACATGAGTATTATGAGTCAGATGGAAGCAGTTGTTTATTTTACCTGAACTGAAGCTTTTAGTTACAGTATGTCCTCCAAATTTATAAAGCAGTAGAATCATTTGATATAAGCAGTTGGAATAGTTCATTCATTCAATAAATGTTAAGTACCTCTTATACTTGTGGGTATTGAGAAATGTAAAAGTTGGTAGGAAATGATATTTGAGAACAGAGTGCCTCTTTGGGAAAATTAAAGCAATTATCAGCCTTAATACAACAAGCAAATACACATACTTGGGTGGATGGATGGGTGGGGGGATGGATGAATGATGGATGGATAGATGAACAGAGACAGATAAACAGATGACTAGTAAAAGATTAATGTTATGATTAGTAGTGTTACAATATTATGTTGTCAAAAGTTCATTAACTATTTAAAAATTAAGGTCGACAGATATGCAATGGAATTAGAACAGAGCCGGGACCTGAACAATACCATAGTGCACATTGACATGGATGCTTTCTATGCAGCTGTGGAAATGAGGGACAATCCAGAGCTGAAGGATAAACCCATTGCTGTAGGATCATCTAGTATGTTGGTAAGTAGATAAAAACAAAAAGGAAATTTCATAATATATTCAAGTAAGCCTTACTGGTTTATGAAGGGGAAAGACTTTATTGAATTCTACCAGTTTACTGAGTATTTTTCTGGTTGCTCTGTGTGTTCAATTGCTGGATCCTTTCAATATCCCTTAAGGTACAGATTTTTGTTTCCACTTGACAGGTAAGAAAATAAACTCAGAGAGGTGTTTAATAACTTCCCTAAAGTTTCAAACCTGGTAAATGGTAGAGAGGCATTATATCTTTCTGTTGCAAATTATATTTTTTAAGTATGAGGGAGGACCCCAAAAAACCAGAATTATCTTCTGGAGAGTAGGCCACTTGTAGTACAGGCTTCCCCCACTAGGAACCCATCTGTATCAGTGTACCAGTTTGTGTTGTTGTAAGAGGTCATGTTTGGCTTCAGTGAATTTTTTTTGAAGACTCTTTCACTGTGCTTGCCTGTTTCATGATGGGTGATTTATAAGTGGACCTGCCCACATGGAGCTGAGTAATCAGCAGTTTTTGACCAATAACAGCATGACACCCAGGCCCTCCCCTCCCTATTCACCTGATATCACCCCAAGTGTCTTTTTATCCCCCTCTTTTTTTTGTTTCCCCTAATGAAAAATGTCATCAAAGGACATACAAAGGATCCAGAGACACATGAAAAGATGCTCAATATCACTAGCTATCAGAGAGATGCAAATTAAAACCACAATGAGATACCACTTCACACCAGTCAGAATGGCCATCATAAACAAAGCAACAAACAACAAGTGTTGGAGAGGTTGTGGAGAAAAGGGGACCCTAGTACACTATTGGTGGGATTGCAGACTGGTGCAACCACTATGGGAAACAGTATGGAATTTTCTCAGAAAACTAAAAATGGATCTGCCTTTTGTCCCAGCAATTCCACTGCTAGGATTTTACCCTAAGAACCCTGAAACACCAATCCAAAAGAACCTATGCACCCCAATGTTCATAGCAGCACAATTTACAATAGCCAAGTGCTGGAAACAACCCAGGTGCCCATCAGTAAATGAATGGATCAAAAAACTAGGGTACATTTACACAATGGAATTCTATGCAGCAGAAAGAAAGAAGGAGGTCCTACCCTTTGCAACAGCATGGGTGGAACTGGAGAGCATTATGCTAAGCGAAATAGGTCAGGCAGTGAAAGACAAATACCATATGATCTTACCTTTAATTGGAACCT